>CATNWA010013060.1:400000-412500 GCA_951230385.1 Staurois parvus | reverse complement strand
TCAGGTAAATGATCACATGCCTGATGAAGGGGTCCTGCGAGACTCCGAAACGTTGCCTTGCTGTAACTATGTGATCGTTTATTAAAACTTTTGGACCCGCATTGGTGATCCTCGGTGTGCTGGTGAGATCCTCCCTTGCGAGTCACGACACCTGAAATCCCACGTTAGACAATGAGAGCCGTCTCAATTAGCACTGAAGCCGCTCTGACTTTAGAAAAGGTTCCTCTACTACTCTGACTTCTGTCCGACTTGCGCCCATAGACTTTAATGGAATTCGGATTTGGATCCGACGTTACAGGAAACATTACCCAGGCAAAGTTGCATGGCATGAAAGTCGTGCAGCAAAGTTGTACTCGAGTCGCAACTTTATCAGGTTGCAGTCATGAGAACTGAGCCTACGTCTTCATGGTTCTGTGCATTACAGCCCTATAGGAGGCCGGAGCTGGTCCCATAGCAGCCTATAGGGCTGTAATACGCAGGATGGCCAGGAGACTTATGCAAAAAAACCAGAACTGCAGCCGTCAGACTGAAGTAAGTTTGCATCTGTGAAGGGGTGGCGTTGGGGGGAAGTGGGGGGCTGGCGTTGGGGGATGTGGAGGGTCTGGCGTTGGGGGGAAGTGGAGGGCGTCGGCGTTGGGGGGAAGTGGAGGGCGTCGGCGTTGGGGGGAAGTGGAGGGCGTCGGCGTTGGGGGGAAGTGGAGGGCGTCGGCGTTGGGGGAAGTGGAGGGCGTCGGCGTTGGGGGGAAGTGGAGGGCGTCGGCGTTGGGGGGAAGTGGAGGGCGTCGGCGTTGGGGGAAGTGGAGGGCGTCGGCGTTGGGGGGAAGTGGAGGGCGTCGGCGTTGGGGGGAAGTGGAGGCGTCGGCGTTGGGGGAAGTGGAGGCGTCGGCGTTGGGGGAAGTGGAGGCGTCGGCGTTGGGGGAAGTGGAGGCGTCGGCGTTGGGGGATGTGGAGGGGTGGCGTTGGGGGATGTGGAGGGGTGGCGTTGGGGGATGTGGAGGGGTGGCGTTGGGGGATGTGGAGGGGTGGCATTGGGGGATGTGGAGGGGTGGCATTGGGGGATGTGGAGGGGTGGCATTGGGGGATGTGGAGGGGTGGCGTTGGGGGATGTGGAGGGGTGGCGTTGGGGGATGTGGAGGGGTGGGCGTTGGGGGATGTGGAGGGGTGGCGTTGGGGGATGGGGGGGCAAATAGATGAGGTCAGGGGAAGTTGTCGAAAAGAAGACTTGCATTTTGTGTGAAAGTGCTAATATCCTTTAAGGAGCCATGATACCAAACAAAATCTAATATAAGTGCACTTTGAAAGGATTGCACACAATCCCCGATAATAAAATATTCCACATTTACTACACAGACACACAATAAATTCATGGAAGTCTGGAGATCGATCGCACTATATAATATTTGTGGAACTCTGGAGATCGATCGCACTATATATTCGTGGAACTCTGTAGACCGATCGCACTATATAATATACGGATATCTATACAGAAAACTCCTCATCTAGGGAGGGGGACTAGTTCATCATACTTCCACTCCTGGGATAAATAATTTATTAACCAATCTGTTCTCAGAACACAAATTCATATATTTAGAAAAAGAAGAAAATATAAAGGAGATCAGACGGTTTCCCGGGAGATGAACGCATCCACGTTTTCACCCGGGAAACTGTAGCAAAAAAACTTGAAAAACTCTGACAACTGAAAACCAGCCAGAAGTTCATCTGTTGTCACTCACATTTAGAAAGATTCTCCTTTTTTCCTTTTCTTTCTTTTTTTTTTTTTTTTTTACAAAACAAACTTTCTGAAAATTTCATGTGTGTGTTCCGGTCTCCCTCTGGTGGCAGAGCCGGGTGTTCCTCTTCAGGAGGCACGGTAAAGTTCATGATCCGTGGTGGCGGATGCTATCGTTTCGTCTTCTTGGCGAGTTTGGCTTTTCTTTTTAATTCCTCCTCTTCTCTTCTTAATTCCTCAAGATCTTCCTGGATTCCTAAACGCAGGCTGACACAGAAAAAACATATTATACACTGTACAGTAAAAAAAAAAAACCAAAAAACGATACACAATAAAAATTGTAAGAACTAAGAAAAGCAATAAATAACTGCTGGTCCAAGTGGTTCCTATATTGTCTGTTCACTCTGTTTAACCACTTCTTGTCTGGCCCGTGTACATAAACGGCTGGACGGGTGCAGTGCAGGAGCAGGTGGCCATTTATAAACGTCCTCCCGCATTCTCTGCCTGGGAGCGCGCGGCACTGTGATCCGATGCCCGCTGTGTCCGGAGGACACAACGTGGGCAAGATGGCCAACTGTCAGTGCAGTCGGGTTGCTGACGCGTTTCGGGGATGAGTCCCTTTCCTCAGAGCTTGTAAGCAAGCCGACCATATTGACAGTTGGACATCTCGCCCCATGTTGTGGCCCATCTCATCGCCCCCTATGTTGTGGCCATCTCGCCCCTATGTTGTGGCCATCTCGCCCCCCTATCCATCGCGCCCCTATGTTGTGGCCATCTCGCCCCTATGTTGTGGCCATCTCGCCCCTATGTTGTGGCCATCTCGCCCCTATGTTGTGGCCATCTCGCCCCTATGTTGTGGCCATCTCGCCCCTATGTTGTGGCCATCTCGCCCCTATGTTGTGGCCATCTCGCCCCTATGTTGTGGCCATCTCGCCCCTATGTTGTGGCCATCTCGCCCCTATGTTGTGGCCATCTCGCCCCATGTTGTGGCCATGCCCCATGTTGTGGCCATCTCGCCCCATGTTGTGGCCATCTCGCCCCATGTTGTGGGCCATCTCGCCCCATGTTGTGGCCATCTCGCCCCATGTTGTGGCCATCTCGCCCCATGTTGTGGCCATCTCGCCCCATGTTGTGGCCATCTCGCCCCATGTTGTGGCCATCTCGCCCCATGTTGTGGCCATCTCGCCCATGTTGTGGCCATCTCGCCCCATGTTGTGGCCATCTCGCCCCATGTTGTGGCCATCTCGCCCCCATGTGTTGTGGCCATCTCGCCCCATGTTGTGGCCATCTCGCCCCATGTTGTGGCCATCTCGCCCCATGTTGTGGCCATCTCGTGTTGTGGCCATCTCGCCCCATGTTGTGGCCATCTCGCCCCATGTTGTGGCCATCTCGCCCCATGTTGTGGCCATCTCGCCCCATGTTTGTGCCATCTCGCCTCGCCCCATGTTGTGGCCATCTCGCCCCATGTTGTGGCCATCTCCATTGTCATACAAAGCCTTTATACATGCTACGTTTGTGAATATTTTTCTTGTGTTTTACATTTTTGAATAAACATTGGATAATGCACCAGCTGTTTGCTCTTTTTCAAATAGACTGCATTACAGGTGCAGTTGCTCCAGAGCTTAGTAAATGAGGTAAAGCGTCCCGTTGCAAAGAATACCCAATCACATGCAAGAAAAATAAAAAAACCCTCAAAACACAGCTTTTTCCTGGCACATGATTAATGATAGAAAGCAGCAGCACTTCCCCTTAGGGTCATGTGACTGCCATGATTTGCCATCACATGATCGGGAAAGGTCCTGATCAAAAAGGAGGAGATCGGGACCTTCCCGTGAGTAGCGGACATGTGTGCTGGGAGCGCTCTCAGCACATATGTTTTTCTTAATTGCACGCAAATTTGCGGCCGTTCGGCGTCAAGGCCCAGACACCGGGAGGCCGCACATTTGCGTGCGGTCGGGTCGCAAAGAGTTAAACTACAAGCAGAAGCTCTGCCATGCACCCAGCATCCAACAATGAAGACACCGCTAGATTTTACTGCACAACACAGGGAAGGGGGTGGGGTAGTGTTATCAGACCCCAGAGGTGGATTGTGGCTACTACTTGGGACATCCAACAAGGACACTCCTAGACAATGATGCAGGCCAATTCCATAATCACACACCTACTGAGCGACATATCAGATTGGATGTCGCTCCACTTCCTTAAACTGATCCTCTCCAAAACCAAGTTTCTTGTCTTCCCCCCCCCAGCCCGGACACCACCCCCCCCCATTGACTTCTCCATCACGTCCAACAACGCCACCATCAAACCCGCCCCCCGCAGGCCAGAGTACTTGGTGTCATTCTGGACTCCAACCTATCCTTCCAGCCCCAAGTCCAATCTTTAACAAGCTCATGCAGACTCCACCTCCGCAACATCGCCAAAATCCGCACGTTCCTAACCCCAGAAACCACTAAACAGCTCATCCACTCCCTCATCATATCACGACTCGACTACTGCAACTCCCTCCTCACTGGCCTGCCTCGCCGCTGGCTATCCCCTCTTCAGTCCATCCTGAATACGGCTGCCAGACTCATTCACCTTTCCAACCGCTCCGTTTCCACCACCCCCCTCTGCCAATCCCTCCACTGGCTTCCGATTGCGCAACGGATCAAATTCAAAATCCTAACACTGACGTACAAAGCTGTCCACCATACTGCCCCGAACTACATCACTGACCTATTATCCAAGTACTGCCCAACACGCACACTCCGCTCCTCACAAGACCTCCTTCTCTCTAGTTCCCTGGTCTCCTCCTCCCATGCCCGCCTCCAGGACTTCTCCAGGGTGTCACCCATCCTTTGGAACTCCGTGCCCCAACCCATCAGATTATCACCTACTCTCCTCTCCTTTAGGCGCACCCTGAAAACCCATCTCTTCAGGGAAGCCTACCCCACCCCCTGCTAACTTACCGACCTCCTCCACTCTTCCTACCACTCCATCCCCCACAGCTATTTCCTCCTGTGCCACCATCCCCTCCCTCCTAGATTGTAAGCTCAAAAGAGCAGGGCCCTCGATCCCCTCATGTTTTGTATTGTATTGGTATTGTTCTGTCACATGTTCTGTCCCCCTCTGTAATGTACAGCGCTGAGCGAACTATTGGCGCTTTATAAAATACTGTATAATAATAATAATAATAATGTGCTCCAAGGCCCAATTCACACCGGAAGGCACGGCGCCATGTTGGTTTTCCTGTATTGTTGTGCACATGTCAAAATTAATAAGCTGTAATCCACCTCAACGCATGGAAAATGTACAGGGGTTGGACAAAAAAACAAACACTCCATGATTTGCAGGTGTGAGAGTGGCAATGTTTTCATGTTGAAAGCGGAAATGATGTAACATTCTTTTGCTTCCGCTGTGTGATGAGACACCTAACAGGCGGGAAGCCTCACTTTCCCTCACTCATTCACTGTGTGCGCTGATAGTAATACGGAGTCATGTCAAAGCTCACGGAGCTTCAAAGAGCACGAATTGTTGGTGCCGCTTAGCTGGTGCCTTTGTGACCGAAGTTGTCGATTTGTTTGCCGTGTCGCAGTATAGGTACAGTATTAAAAGGTTATGACGGCATATACAGTTTCCAGAAACCGTCATCTAATACGCATAAGCGCGGTTGACATGGTCAACTGTCCGAAAGAGATAAAAAAAAGGACATTGCGCAGGATTGTGACCCGGAATAAGGAAACAACTGCTGCAAAAGTGATTGCCGAACTCAATCTCAGTCTTCCAAAGCCCGTCTGGAGGGAACTCCATAAGCAAAACATTCACGGGCGAGCTGCAGTTGCCAAACCACTAGTGAGAGATATTATGGCCCAGAAGAGGAGAGGGTGTTGCAACTCCCATAAATCGTGGACTATCGATCAATGGAAAACTGTAATACGGTCCGAGCTTCACATTGTTCCCAGCCACCGGACGCGTTTACGTGTGGTGAACATCGCCCCAAGACTAGACCAGGACTGCCTTGTGCCAACGGTAAAGCATGGTGGTGGCACAATGATGGTTTGGGCAGCCATATCTTGGTATTCTGCAGGCCCCATCATCACCTTGAAAGGTTGAGTCACTTCCAGGGACTATGTACAGATTTTGGCCGACCATGTGCACCCCATGGTGCAGATATTATTTCCCAAAGACAGTGCCATTTACCAAGATAATGCTCGGTTTCCCACAGCTGGTGTTGCCAAATTGTGGTTTGAGGAGCATGTAAAGTCTTGCACCTTCCCTGGTCACCAGACCTTAATACCCTAGAGCCACTGTGGTCAACTTTGGAGAACAAGGTTCGTTTTCTGCCTCTGGAACGATTTTTGCATTTGGAGTGGTATCAGATTCCATTATCCACCATCCAAGACTTATATTTGTCAATTCCCAGGAGAATTCAGGCTGTCTTGGATGCCAAAGGCCGTCCAACACCATGTTAGGTAAAGATTTTGTGCTTTTATTCAGTGTTTCCATAATTTTGTAGCACAATGCAACGCACATCCTCCATTGTGGTGACCTGAAATGCAAGCGAGTGGGGGAGCCATTTAAAATGAACAGGACGTCCAAAAATAGAGATGGGTCCAGTACACAGCAGGTGAGGTCTAATAGTTGGATGAGATGGCCCAGGTGCCTTCTGACAATTGACTCTCAAGCTGCAGATCAGACAAAGCAAGTAACACAAGTAGGGGGTCAAATATAAACCTTTCCTGCAAACCCGCATGTACTACAACAGAACCGAATACTCAGATTCCTGCATCCGCCCAACTCCAAGTATCATCATAGGCTTCCCTTTAGTCTGTAACATACATGTTGTTGAAATATGATGGAAGCAGGATGCCAAGTTATATCTGAAGAACTACAACCAGCAAAGGCAGAGCCCAAATGTAACATATGGGTATAGGTGGAAGCCTGGAAAGAGTCTCCCAGATATGAAGCACAGCCCTCATTGATGACTTACCTCCTGGCTTCCTCCTTCTGCTGTTCCCTGAAAGTAGACTCCATGTACCGCAGTGCATATTCGCTCTCATCTCTGTATCTGAAACAAGACAAAATAGATTCTCACAGTCCTCATCCAATTCTGCCCATGGCTTGTTCTACCACACAACATTCCCCGCATGGTCAACCACTTGCAGACCAGCAATGCACCCGGTTATACCAGGATGATGCCTGCAGCTGCATAGTTTACATAGTTTGTTGCCTTTGCACGGGTGTCTGCGGTTTTGTTTTAAAAGTGTGACATTTTTGGTATCTATTTACGTGGCATGACATCTTCAATATTTTACTAAACAATTGGGTATTATATTGTATTTGTGCGCATTAAAATAAAAAAAAAAAAAACTGCATTTGAAAAACCGCTGTGCAAATAATGTGATGAAAAATTGCAATCTTTGCTTTAAAAAGAAATAAAAAATAAAAAAATTATATTATAATATATAATTACACACACTTATAGATATATATAGATATATATACATATATATATACACACACACACACACATACACACACACATATACACATATAACATATACACACACATATATATATATATATATATATTATATTTATTACACAAATACATACATATAACATATATATATATTTATTGTAATATATATATATATATATATATATATATATATAATATATATATATATGTATATATTTGTGTAATATATATATATATATATATATATATATAGATATATATAGATATAGATATATATATAGGTAGATATATATGTATGTATTTGTGTTATAGATATATATATATATATTATATATATATATGTATTTTGTGTAATAAATATATATATATATATATATATATTATATGTGTGTATATGTATATATATGTGTGTGTATATGTATTTTATATGTGTGTGTATATATATATATATATATTTTTATATTTTATATATATATATATATATATTATATATATATATATATATATATTACACAAATACATACATACATCACAAATACATGCATACATACATATATATTATATACACATACACACACTCCAAAGACATGCTGGTAGGTGAATTGTCTCCTGTTACATTTTTCCCTAGTATGTGTATGTATGAATGTGAGTTAGGGACCTTAGATTGTAACACCCCTTGAGGGTTAGGGACTGATGTGAATGTACAAAATATATGTAAAGCACTTGCGTACATTGATGGCGCTATATAAGTACCTGAAATATATTATATATATATATATATATATATATATATATTAAATTATTATTATTTACAGGATTTATTTAGCGCCAACAGTTTGCTCAGCACTTTACAATATAACGGGATACAATACAGCAACAATACAGTTCAATACAAGAGGGATAGGGGGGGCCTGATCCTGGGAGCTTACAATCTAAGAGGGAGGGGCTAGTGGTACAAAAGGTAGTAACTGTGGGGGATGGACTGGTAGGAGGAATAGAAGATTCCATTATTAGCTGAGGGCAGGATAGGCTTCCCTGAAGAGAGAGGTTTTCAGAGATCGCCTAAAAGTGAGTAAAGTAGGCAATAGTCTGATAAATTGGGGGGGGAGTAGAGAGTTTTAAAAGAGGATGGGGGAAGCTCTAGAGAAGTCCTGGAGATGAGTATGGAAGGAGGAGATTTAAGGGAGCTAGAGAGCAGGAGGTCGTTTTAGGAGCGGTAGAATATTATTTTGGGTGATATTTGGAGACAATTTTTTTTTTATAAATGGCTTTATATGTTATTGTTTTGAATTTTATCCGTTGGGCAATGGGAAGCCAGTGGAGGAATTGGCATGCATGTGGTCTGCATTTCTCTGTGTGGCTGTACGGATTTTTTCCTGCAGATCCACAGTGGCACCACCCACACAGATGTGAACTGGGGGTTAGTTACTACGGCTTTATGGCATAAAGAGCAGAAAGTTCCATACAGTACTGTGCAAATTAGTTGGGACAATAATGCAACACTGTTTCAAGACTCTATATTGGGCCAATGCAAGTCTGTACTTGCTGCAGATTTATTTCTGCCTGTCTAAACTTGTTTAACCCCTTCACTCCTGAGGGTAAAACAAATCTAAATGCCTAAGCACAATTTTGCAACATTGACACGTGTTAGTAAAACCGTCCGTATCATCACAACGACTTTGTACATCCAGCTGAATTATACTTTGTTTTTTTTCAGGATAAATCGGGCTTTCATTTGGTGGTAAATGCTAATGGATGTCTTTCTGATTTTTTTTTTTTTTTCATTATCAAAGGAAACCTGGCCCAAACTAGTAAAAAAGAAAAAAAATATTTAAATCATTTTTTTTTTATTTGGCTGTGTGTTTCTTGTTACTACCATAAGCTACCACCAAAGAACAACCCCCAAAAAATGTTTCCAGCTCTTGACAATCGCAGCGATACCATTTATGTGTATGTTATTTGTTGTTTGCACCCGGAGTACATTTTGTTTTTATACCTAAAACACACTGACACCAAATTAAAAGAAAAAAAAAAAAATTCTGACCTTGACCCAAAACACTTACCCTAGCACTGAACTAGATCAAACCTTGGTCTAGGTATTTTTTAATATTTTATTTCCTTATCTTTTTTTTTTTACAAAATTTTTTTCCTCTCTATGCCAGGAGTTAGAGAGATACAATGTATCTCTCTCCTCCATTTCATAGAGAGAAAAAAAAAAACCCCCAAGGGGGCCAAACTGTACAGTGACTGATCACTGTGATAGCCAATCAGAGGCTATCACAGCGATCATGTGACCCAGAATTGGGAGTCCCGGGTCCCAATCATCAGAACGGGACCCGGGGCTCTCAGTGACACCCAGGACTTTGTGCTGGGAGCGCACCGTGTGGCGCGCTCCCAGCAGAAAGACAGGTACGCAAATATGCGGCCCCACGGAAAAAAAGCCCAGATCTGAGGCCGCATATTTGAGTGACGTCGGCGTTAAGGGGATAAAAAATGTGCTCTTCTGTTTTTCACTCTTTTACTTCAGGTTCTCACAGTGAGCACTTAATTGAAAGTTGGTTCACTACATTTATGATCATTTTTTGTTATTTTTATAGATGGAGATCACTCCTGAAAGCAAACGAAAATAATTGCTTTGAGAGAAAAAACAGAATGAATGGTTCGGGAGAGAGCAATATGCAGTTTGGGTTGTGGGGAAACCAAGTGTTTTAAGGACTGTGAACCTGTATCAAGAGACAGGGGCTGTGGACAATATTTGGAAAGGACGTGGATGCCAAAAAGGAGCTTGCACCTCATGGAGTTAATGTGGACACTTCCACTTTGCTCCGCAGACTCCTCCAGTGCGGTCACAGAGCCAGATGTCCTGTTAAAAAAGCAGCTTTTTACATCCACTATGAAGAAGAAGTGGTTGTTATGGCCAAAGCAGCATAGACACTGGACCTTGGAGCAGTATTTTTTGTACAGTACTTTCTTCCACTTATCGGCCGAAAAACAGCTCTATCGGCGGAAGGGGGGGGGTCGGCTGAGAAAGGCAGGAGCGGAGCAAGTGTAATACAGTGACTGGCTGTCACTATAGGTCGGTGCCGGTTTTTAAATTAATTACCTGCTTTTTTTTTTCTTCACTATAGCTCAGAGAATCAGCTGTCACTTTCCCCCCAGCTAAAAGAAACAAAGTTTCCTTTTAGTTTCTTTCCCAGAGTTAAAAGAAACAAAGTTTCCTTTTAGTTTCTTTCCCGAGATAAAAGAAACAAAGTTTCCTTTAGCTCCCGGGAAAGTGACAGCTAATTCTGTGAGCTATAGTAAAGGAAAAAAAAAAAAAAAAAAATCAAGCCGGCGATTGCATTTAAAAAATCGGCAATGACATATAGTGACAGCCAGTGAGGGAGCCTTATGTATACCCTGCTGCTCCCTCACTGTATACACTTTTCCTCTCCTGCCTCCTCCTTGCACACACTGCCCCCAACCCCCCTCCTCCCTACAAAGAGGACCAGTCAAACAATGCTATTATTTCATAGAGGACTATTGGTCCCCTATGTTTTTTAATAGCAATAAAATCATAAGTTTAAAAGAAAAATTATTACATATATATTCACACACACACATAAACATATATTACACACACACACATAAACATATATATACAACACACACACACACACAAACACACATAAACATATATATTATATTTTTTACACACACACACACATAGATGTATATATATATATCAGGGGAGGATTGAAACCATTTGGAAACACGGGCATTGCCCGGGGCCCGGGGTCAGTATTTAATTATGAGATGCCCCTGGTACCTTTTTCATAGGCTTTTTTTTTAGTTTGGGCAAGGACAGAGGGGCCCCATGATCCCCTATTGCCCGGGGGCCCCATGAGTTGTCAGTCCGCCCTGGCGGTATTAAGATTGCTGGATTGGGCTGAAGGTAAGGCCGATACACACACATATATTATATACACACACACAAATATATACACATATATACACATATATACACACACACACACACACATATACACACACACACACACACACACACACATATTATAAATTTATATACACACACACACACACACACACACACACACATATATATATATATATATAATATATATATATATATATATATATATATATATATATTTATTATATATATTTATAATATTACACACACACACACACACACACACATATATACACACAAGAAAAAACTTATGGAACTAATTGTACAAAGAAGAAAAAGGAAACTTAAAATTTTGGAAGATATAATTTATAATTTTAAAGGAGAAAATGGCCCCTTTCAGTGAATCAATGGATTTTAAAGAAAGGCGAAACAAACTCAAGAATATATTAACAAAGTAGATGAGGATACTAAAAAGAAGAAATTATTTTTATATGGCAGAGATTTACAGGATTATAAATCCCATAATGTTTACAAGTGGCAGGATGATAATAGTAAGGGAATGATGACTCTAGAATATTCTTCAGTTGAGGGGGATAGTAAAGATTCAGGTTCTAATTTGGAACCATTCTGGAGTGAAGATTAAGGCAGCTACGGTTTGCTTTTTTTAAAAACGTACAAAAGAATTCTTCCCCTAGAAAGAACAGAGATGAGGAATCCAACTTCCAACTACGGGGTGCCCACATACAATAGATTTGGACCTCTAATGGGATCCCCATATAAACATCAAAATGAGGGAAAGGTTTTTTTAAGAGGAGGGTTTGTGGGACCGCCATGGAGAGGGGGGAACCAAAGGGGAGCCTACAACTGGAGAGGGAGGGGGGTCAGTATTACCCAAACAGAGGGGGGAGGGGTGGATGGAATCCACCTCCAAACTATCAGAATTATCAAAACTACCAGGACCCAAATTATCAGGATCCCTATTGGGAAGGAAGAAATACCGGGGATGTAGAGGAGGTAAAAACGGAAAAAGGAAAAGGTCAATGTAAACAAAGGTATTTTTAATTTAAGTGATTATATTTTAAAAGAGGAAGAATTGAGGGTCTTAGCATTGGGTTTGAAGTATGCACCCGATAAAAAATTAAATAAATTGGAGACATTATATAGATCTTCATAGATTTATTAGGAAATTAAATTTAAAAAAATATTGGAGTAAAAATTCCAAATCAAATGTTATTGATCCTCATAAGGGGTGGAATAATGAGCAATGATGGGAATGAATAAGGGGTTTATAAGCACACCAATTTGAGGAACAAGTCTGTGTTCAACCCTAAAGTAGGAAACAATTTGTTGTATAGATACATTCAAAAAGATGGTGGAATATGATTTGGAGGGTA
>CATNWA010013060.1:332500-395000 GCA_951230385.1 Staurois parvus | reverse complement strand
CGGGCGTGATCCACCAGAGCTGCTAGGTGGTGGTTTAGCTGACCCAGAACTGCTGGAGGCTTGACTGAACTTGAACCTGAGCTACTGGAAGGACGAACAGAACCAGAGCTGCCATGAGGCTTAGAGGAGCTAGAACTTGATGGCGGCTGGTTCAACAAAGAAATTGATCCTCCAGAGGGTCTTGTAGAGCCAGGAGGCCCAGAGGGTCTTGTAGAGCCAGGAGGCCCAGAGGGTCTTGTAGAGCCAGAAGGCCCAGAGGGTCTTGTAGAGCCAGGAGGCCCAGAGGGTCTTGTAGAGCCAGGAGGCCCAGAGGGTCTTGTAGAGCCAGGAGGCCCAGAGGGCCTTGTAGAGCCAGAAGGCCCAGAGGGCCTTGTAGAGCCAGGAGGCCCAGAGGGCCTGTAGAGCCAGGAGGCCCAGAGGGCCTTGTAGAGCCAGGAGGCCCAGAGGGCCTTGTAGAGCCAGGAGGCCCAGAGGGCCTTGTAGAGCCAGGAGGCCCAGAGGGCCTTGTAGAGCCAGGAGGCCCAGAGGGCCTATCAGAGCTAGAAGTAGTACTTCCAGAAGCCTTGGATGCACTAGAAGGCCTCACAGAGCTAGAGCTTCCAGTTGATTTCCCAGAACTTAAATTTGACCCACCAGGTCGAACACTACCCTGAAGTTTTCCATTGATGCTTACATCTGGTTTAGAAGAGGATGAAGTCTGCTTAGCAGCATGATCCCGATCCCTGCCAGAAGATGGTTTTGAGTTTCCATTTGAAGAAACTTTAGAGATTTTATTGTGAGAACTAGAGGAGGAGGAGGATGAGGAAGAGGCCTGTTTCTCAGATCTGTGGCTCCCATCCAAATATTTTTTAATTGCCTCGTTTGACACACATTTGACTTTCTCAGGGGGGCCATTTCTGGAAAGAGATGAGCTTTTCAATTTCTTGTCCTCGGAATGGCGTTCTTTAGAAGAGGAATGTTTATCTGAAGAGCTTTTATGAACTTTCACCACCTGGCCATTTGTTTTTGAGTGTTTGTCAACGGACTTATCCCCTTTTTGATTCTTCCGCTGCAAAAACTCAAGTTCTCGTAGTTCTTCAGCAGTCCTTGGTCTTTCCTCATCTTTTTTCACAGGTTTAAGCTCCACCGGCTCAAACTGTTTTTTCTCAGCAAGTTTCAGCAATTCAGCAAAGTTCATGCCTGCCGACGGAGGTCTTTTGATGTTGTCGGGTTTGTGTTTTTTTGGTGGTGGTGGTGCTGACTCCGGCTCCTCGATCTCCTCTTGTTCGGACTCACTTTGAGAATATTCATACATTTCTTCCTCTGTCAGGTACTCCTCGTTTTCAGCCTGCACATTGGAACTGTCGTCTATGTCAAGGTCCTTTTGGCGTTTTTTGGGCTTTTCTTCTATCGGAACACCATTATACCCATGAAAGTTATCTTTCGTCCTTGACGCCATGGCCCTGGCTTTCTTGTCGTGTTTCATTTCCTTCCGCTTAGCCAAAAGATCCTCTTTCTTTCTCTTTTCGTTCCGTTCTGAATGTCAAAAAAAAAGAAAAAAAAAAGTGTTTTCAATTATAGCCAACAAAAAAATTCAAGTAATCAACTGCGAAGATCATTAACCACTTCCGCCTCAGCGACGTCCCGTACATCACTGGGTTGAGAGGGTCATACTGGGATGATGCCTGCAGCTATAGGCATCATCCTGGTATCTTTATTTTTTTTTTTCCTCAGCCGGCGATGTGCTTTAATATAAAAGCAATTCTAGCAGCTAATTAGCTGTTGAATCGCATTTACAAGTGGCGGCAAGGACCCCCCAGTTACACTGGCTGACCCTAGAGGTGATCGAGACCCAGAATGACCCCGATAATCTCTATGGTCTAAAAAACTGGCAGCAGCCAGTATTCTGTCACTCCCAGTGTTGCAGGTTATCAAACCATTACTGGTTTTGGAAACACATTGGATCACACCAATCTGGTTTGATCCGATGCTTTTAAAAGGCAAAAGAGACATTTTGGGGTCTAAGCAAAGAGGACCTGTCACAGCCCATGCTATCACAAGGGATATTGTTCATCTCTTGTGAGAACAATAAAGTTGCACACAGAGGCTAAATGGTTGGGCAGCACAGAGGCTAAATGTTGTGATGATGTGAACCTGTGAGCTACTATGGTGGTATATAAATACTTATAGATAATTAACTTCTATAAATGTGACGGTGCATCAACACAAAAACACATACTCATAATATTATGTGAAAATGAATAAATGAAATATTAAGTGTGTCGCGCTCCTCAATATTGTTTAGTAGTGAATAATGTATAAATATAAAATAATCAATAAATAAATAAATAAAATTTAAAATAATTCTAAATAGATCCATAGTGATAAAATTTTAAACCCATGGTGTTATATTTAATTAACCATACACATAAAATAAATAGTGTGAAAAAACTAATAAATTCAAATTATATGGACACAATAATAATTAAATCAGGAGAACTAAAAAAATCATAACTAATAAACTAAAAAACCCCATACATATAGGTATATTTATGTGCAAACCTTATATGTGCAAAAATTGCAAAAATATTTCATAAAACAGTGAAAAAATATATATATATCTATAATAAAAAGCAGTATGCTAATTCATATAAAAATTGATAAATCAAAAATAAATAAATAATAGTAAAAAATATTAAGACAAAACAAATAATATAGTTTATATATAGTTTTTATAGTGAGCAAACTATATTATTTGTTTTGTCTTAATATTTTTTACTATTATTTATTTATTTTTGATTTATCAATTTTTATATGAATTAGCATATTGCTTTTTATTATAGATATATATATATATTTTTTCACTGTTTTATGAAATATTTTTGCAATTTTTGCACATATAAGGTTTGCACATAAATATACCTATATGTATGGGGTTTTTTAGTTTATTAGTTATGATTTTTTTAGTTCTCCTGATTTAATTATTATTGTGTCCATATAATTTGAATTTATTAGTTTTTTCACACTATTTATTTTATGTGTATGGTTAATTAAATATAACACCAGGGGTTTAAAATTTTATCACTATGGATCTATTTAGAATTATTTAAATTTTATTTATCTATTTATTTATTGATTATTTTATATTTATACATTATTCACTACTAAACAATATTGAGGAGCGCGACACACTTAATATTTCATTTTTACAGAGGCTAAATGGTTGGGCAGCACAGAGGTGGTTGGGCAGCACAGAGGCTAAATGGTTGGGCAGCACAGAGGCTAAATGGGTTGGGCAGCACAGTGGCTAAATGGTTTTGGGCAGCACAGTGGCTAAATGGTTAGCTTTTCTGCCTGGCAGTACTAGGGTCGTAGGTTCGAATCCCAACCATGGCACCACCTGCCTGGAGCTTGCATGTTCTCTCTGTGCCTGTGGGGTTTCCTCTGGGTGCTCCGGTTTCCTCCTACAATCCAAAGACATGCTGGTAGGTGAATTGGCTCCTGTCTATATTGGCCCTAGTAAGTGTATGTATGAATGTGAGTTAGGTCTCGTTCACAACACTTGACCTTATTTCTAAACTATTGCCAAATGCCCCTATAGCGGTTTTGACAGGCGTTGGGAAGTGTTTTTAACGCTCCTCAAATGCGCCCCAAACGTCCTATGCTCGGTTTTGAGCTGGTTGATAGGCGTTTGCCAATGCGTTAAAACCGCACCACAAACGCCTATAATGAAGTCAAATGGTATTAACGCTCCGCCCACCGCACCACTGACTTGAATTGGGGAGGCTTCAACTACCGCCTGACTCAACATGAGCGTCAGTTTTGCCGTGAGGCAACGCTAACGCTTCATGTGAACAGCACAGTGTGCTGCCATGTTCAGAATAATTATAGGCGTTTGAGAAGCGTTAAAAACGCTTCCCAAATGCCTGCTGACAAAGCTAGTGTGAACTGAGCCTTAGGGACCTTAGATTGTACACCCCCTTGAGGGTCAGGAACTGATGTGAATGTACAATATATATGTAAAGCGCGGCGTAAATTGACGATTCTATATAAGTACCTGTAAAAAATAAAAATAAAGTTGATTAAAAAAAAACCTGTAAAAATAAAATAAATAAAAAAATTAAAGCGCATCTATCCCCCTGCAGGAAAAGGCAAATGCATGTCAGTCCCACACGCATAAGTACCAGAGATTGCACCACACTTGAGGTTGTAAATGCAAACATCAAAATCATGAGCAACATTTCTAGCACCAGACCTCCCGTGGTAAATCTAAAGTGAAAAACCTGTAAAGGCTTTTTATATCGTCACCCTAGGGTATTATTTAACCACTTGGCCGCCCAGCCCACTGTATAAATGGGTGGCAGGGCGGCACGGCTGGGCAAAAGCACGTTTAAAACGTGCTGTTTCAAAAGAGGTAGGGGGCAGCGCGCGCGGCGCGCCGCCGCCCAACCTTCACCGCTGATCTCAGCCACGGGTGTCAGTTCGCCGGGTCACAGCCGGTTGTTATCAGCTGTGTCCCGAGCGATTTGCGGCAATCACTGACAGAGAGCACAGCTGCAGTAGCGTCTGCTTTCTGTCACTTCCCTGACGTGCTTCCTGACATGCAGACCAAGAGAAATGAGTTTCTCTGTCCCCGATCTGCTGTTTCCCTGCAGTACACACCCCGCCCCCCTAGTAAAAACACCCCCCTCACACAGTTAACCCTTACAGTGCAAAAAAAAAGTGAACACTAACACCTTCCTCCCCAGTGCCATTAGTACAGTGTCAGTGTTTTTTTTTTTTTCTGCACTGATTCACTGTATTGGTGTCACTGGGATGTCAGTGACCCCAAGGTCAGTTCCCCCCCAGTGTCAGAAGTCCGCCGCAGTCCCCGCCATAAGTCACTGATCGCCGCCATAAGGTTGCTGATCCGCCTCCCATTATTAGTATAAAGAAAAAATTAAAAATCCAAGGTATCTTTCCCGCCATTTGTAAACGCTACAACTTTCACGTAAACCAATTAATGCTACACGTATTGGGTTTTTTTTTATTGTAGCAAAGACATGTCTGCAGAATGCATTTTGGCCGAAATTTATGACGAAATTTGATTTTTAAATATTTTTTTACTGGACATTTTATAGCAAAAAGTACAAAATATTGTTTATTTTTCTCAAAAGTTGTCAGCCTTTTTTTTTTATAGCGCAAAAAATAATAAACGCACAGGCGATCAAATACCACCGAAAGAAAGCTCTATTTGTGTGAAAAAAAAGGACACATAAATTTTCATTTATGTACCATATTGCATGACCGCGCAATTTGTCCGTTAAAACTAGCGTCAGCGCCTGTATAGCAAAAAATGTCGTAAATTGCAGTAATCGACTATACCATATTTGTAGACGCTTATAACTTCACTACAAAGCAATCAATATAACTTATTGGGATTTTTTTTTACCAAAAACATGGTGCAGAATACAGTTTGGCCTAAATTTTATAACCAACTTTGAGTTTGTTACTATATATTTTTTATAGCTGAAAAAGTAAAAAACATATTGTGTTTTTGTCCTCAAAATTTTTTGTCTTTTTTTGTTTATTGCGTGAAAAAATAAAAAAAGCGCACAGGTGATCAAATACCACCGAAGAAAGCTCTATTTGTGTGAAAAAAAGGACGTAAATTTTTGTTTGGGTGCACAGCGTTGCATGACCGTGCAATTATCAGTTTGAATTAGTGCAGCGGCCGAGTAGCAAAAAGAGGCGCTGGGGTCATTAACCATTTCAATACCGGGCAATTTTACACCTTCCTGCCCAGGCCAGTTTTCAGGTTTCCAGCTGCTCTCACACTTAGAATGACAATTGCGCGAATCATACAACATTGTACCCAAACTAAAATTTTATAATTTTCTTCACACAACTATAGCTTTCTTTTGGTGGTATTTAATCACCGCTGGGGTTTTTACTTTTTGGTACATTATCAAAAAAAGACCGAAAATTGTGAAAAAAATGAAAAAAATAAACAACTCAACACACGGTCGTTTTTCTTTGTTCTTCTGTTATAAAAGTTTATACAAATAAACTAATTGTTCTTTCCATAAATTTTTAGGCCGGAGATTGTATTCTGGAGTCTACATGACTCTTGGTGATAATAACCCTAATTAGGGATGTATTTATTTAGTTTGTTTAAAGGGAAAGCTTATAGAGTTCACAAACTATGGGAATAGATACTGAATAATGAATCACTCCTGAAGGTACTGACAGCCAATCTAATTTTCTTGAGGTCCAAGAGCGCGATAGTCAGAATAGTACAGATAATCCCCCAAATGTCAGAACATGTACAGATATCCCCCAAATGTTCCAGGAGACAGTACAGATATCCCCCAAATGATCAGGACAGTTACAGATATCCCCCAAACTCGTCATGCACAGTATCAGCCACCCTCCACCTATCCCCCAAATGTCACAGTTGACAGTACAGATATCCCCCAAATGACCCCTTTTTTCATAGTTTCTAATACTAACATTTTGCAAAACAACAAATAATTTTTCTCCCATCACTGATTTGTGTTTATGATGTCTAGCACAGGATGGGCACTGATAGGCACGGATGAGGCAATCAGGCAGGATAGTGCTGCGCGAAGAGACAGCTCCTATGTAGGCTGCACTGATGGGGCCCTAATAGGCGACACTTGACTAGTGGCACAATATTGGCAGCATTAGCTCGGGACACTTTTAGAGCTGCACTAATGTTTTTATTTTTATTTATGCGGTCATTGTGCAACACCCCATATGAACATGGTTTATCATTGTTTTTTCAACACAAATAGAGCTTTTCTTTTGGTGGTATGAAATCACCACTGGGGTGTTTTCTACATTTTTTGTCCTAAACAATAAAAAGGACCTAAATTTTATTGGGCAAAAAAAAAAAAAAATTGCCTTAGTTTCTTAATAATAAATTTGCAAACAAGTATAAATTTATTTCTCCTTCACTGACGTGTGTTGATTGTGGCTCGCACTGACAGGCACGGCATGAGTGCATCACTGAATAGGCTGCACTGTTTGGGGGTCCCTAATAGGCGGCACTGAACGGGCACAGAATTGGGCTCCGCATTAGCTGGGCACTTTTAGAGCTGCACTGATAAACAGTGCCCTTGTATATTCACTGTAGAGGACTCTCCCTTTCACAGTTGTTTTGGTTTATAGCAGTACTTTTCCTCACACTGACAGCGTGAGGACGAAAGTGCCTGCCAATAACTGGCAAAGTGTGTTTACATGCGTGATCAGCTGTTGATTGGTCCACAGCTGATCATGCTGGTAAAAGGCTGCTGCTGAGTTGGCCCTTTAACCAATGTCATATGTGATCAACTGTGTCCAAAGGTCACATCGATCTAAGTGATTACTATATAAGCGCCCTGAGTGCCGGTTTGGGAAGGAAGGGGGGGGGCGGGGCGGCAGTTTTGGGGGCGTGGTTCTGAAAGGACATCATATGGACTCCCCTCCCTCCCATAACTAGACAAACTGCGTTGTAGCCGTCATTCAGCTGATTAGCACAAGTCACGCAAGTGGTTAAGGAAATTAGAACTACTAAAACTAAACCCTAACATACCCAAAACATAGGCCATTCTGCATATAAAGTTCCCCTGCCCTGTGTATGTGGTACAATGATATGCAAAATGTCATTTGGATTAGAACTCCATTTGCGTAAACTATAAAATTCAGAACCCTGAAGAAGCCGAGAAAGCCGTGAGGGCGAACACATGTAGGAAGGTAGTAAGAACTATAAATATGATATACATCAAGTTTTTTGAAATCTCAGTGTTCACTCTTAGTACAATAAAATTGTTATTTAGTTTCTGCATTTTTTTTAAATATCACGTCTCCCATCGGGCTGTTTGTATATAGAACGGCCGGACGGTCGGCAGGTGCAGGACCGGTGTGGCAGTTTATAAACGCAAACGCCTCCCACACCCTGCTTGTTCGCTGCGCCCTGTGGAGCGTGCAGCACCGCGATCCGGTGCCCGCTGTGTAATCAGGACACAATGGAACACCGATCAAGACGGACCCGGTCTGTGCGAGGTCCCGATCATAGTGATCACTGATTGGCCAAGCAGTGATCACATGCAGAGAGTAGTAAGCAAGATGGGGTCACTTCTTGACATCATTGCTTACTACGTGTGAAATGGCGTGTGAATGATCACAGAGGTCCACATGGTACTGGGCCATTCACACAAACAGCCTATATTATACCAGGTGACAAGCTGGTGGACCAATCACAGCTCACACAGTTATTATCTCAAGGGCTGCAAAGAATGACAGCCAGAGAGGAGAAAGAAATTATTGTTTTTTACAGCCATTTATGGTGTAAAAGCAATCAGTGTGAAAAAAAAAAAATCTTCATCACCCCCCACAAGTAGTACAGTGTCACTATGGTGACACTCGCACTCTAGGGTGACAGTATGTAAAAAAAAATAAAAAATAATAATATAAAAAAAGATAAAAATATGTAAAATTTCTTTTTTTTAAAATCATAATTTTTGGTTATTCAAACTAATTTGGTTTTTGGTTTTTTTTCTACTAACAAGATAACGGAATACATTTTGGCCAAGATTTATGATGAAATACTACTTATTTGCAAAATTTTATAAGAAAAACACTTTTTTTTCAAAATTTTTGGACTTTTTCATTTACATAGCAAAAAAAAAAAAATCCCATGGTGAATAAATACCACCAAAATAAAACTTATATACTGTCTCAAAAAATGCTAAAAAATTCATATAGGGTACAGTGTTGTCATGACTGCGCAATTGTCATTCAAAGTGTGATAGCGCTGAAATGCTGAAAATTGGCCTGGACAGGAAGGAGGGTGAAGTGTCCGGACTGGAATGGTTAAAAAAAAAAAAATATAAAGAAATATGTAAAAAATTTTTTTTTTTAAAAATGATAATTTTTGGTTATAAAACTAATTTGGGTTATTTTTTTTTTTTTTTACTAAAAAGATAACGGAATACATTTTGGCCAAGATTTTATAATGAAATACTATTTATTTGCAAAATTTTATAAGAAAAAAACTTTTCAAAATTTGTGGACTTTTTTCATTAACAAAAGCAAAAAAAAAATAAAAATCCCAGTGATGAATAAATACCACCAAATAAAACTTTGTCTCAAAAAATGCTAAAAAATTCATATGGGTACAGTGTTGCATGACCGCGCAATTGTCATTCAAAGTGTGATAGCGCTGAAAATTGGCCCGGACTGGAAGGGGGGGGGAGAGCGTCCGGACTGGAAGGGGGGGGGGGGAGTGCGTCCGGACTGGAAGGGGGGGGGAGGAGCGTCCGGACTGGAAGGGGGGGGGGGAAGCGTCCGGACTGGAAGGGGGGGGGGTGAGTGCGTCCGGACTGGAAGGGGGGGGGGGAGAGCGTCCGGACTGGAAGGGGGGGGGAGAGCGTCCGGACTGGAAGGGGGGGGGGGCGTCCGGACTGGAGGGGGGGGGGGGAAAGCGTCCGGACTGGAAGGGGGGGGGGGGGAAAGCGTCCGACTGGAAGGGGGGGGGGGGGAAAGCGTCCGGACTGGAAGGGGGGGGGAAAGCGTCCGGACTGGAAGGGGGGGAAAAGCGTCCGGACTGGAAGGGGGGGGAAGTGGGAAAGCGTCCGGACTGGAAGGGGGGGGGGAAAGCGTCCGGACTGGAAGGGGGGGGAAAGCGTCCGGACTGGGAAGGGGGGGGGAAAGCGTCCGGACTGGAAGGGGGGGAAAGCGTCCGGACTGGAAGGGGGGGAAAGCGTCCGGACTGGAAGGGGGGGGGGAAAGCGTCCGGACTGGAAGGGGGGGGGGAAGCGTCCGGACTGGACTGGGGGAAGGTCCGGGGGAAAGGGGGGAAAGCGTCCGGACTGGAAGGGGGGGGGGAAAGCGTCCGGACTGGAAGAGGGGGAAAGCGTCCGGACTGGAAGGGGGGGGGGGGGGAAAAGCGTCCGGACTGGAAGGGGGGGGAGGAAAGCGTCCGGGACTGGAAGGGGGGGGGGGGAAAGCGTCCGGACTGGAAGGGGGGGGGGAAAGCGTCCGGACTGGAAGGGGGGGGGGGAAAGCGTCCGGACTGGAAGGGGGGGGGGGGCGTGTCCGGACTGGGAAGGGGGGGAAAAGCGTCCCGGACTGGAAGGGGGGGAAAGCGTCCGGAAAGGGGGGGAAAGCGTCCGGACTGGAAGGGGGGGAAAGCGTCCGGACTGGAAGGGGGGGGGAAAGGGAAAAGCGTCCGGACTGGAAGGGGGGGAAAGCGTCCGGACTGGAAGGGGGGGAAAGCGTCCGGACTGGAAGGGGGGGGGGGGGAAAGCGTCCGGACTGGAAGGGGGGGGGAAAGCGTCCGGACTGGAAGGGGGGGAAAGCGTCCGGACTGGAAGGGGGGGAAAGCGTCCGGACTGGAAGGGGGGGGGGGGCGTCCGGACTGGAAGGGGGGGAGAAAGCGTCCGGACTGGAAGGGGGGGGGGAGGGAAGCGTCCGGACTGGAAGGGGGGGGGAAAGCGTCCGGACTGGAAGGGGGGGAAAGGTCCGGACTGGAAAGGGGGGGAAAGCGTCCGGACTGGAAGGGGGGGGGAAAGCGTCCGGACTGGAAGGGGGGGAAAGCGTCCGGACTGGAAGGGGGGGGGAAAAAGCGTCCGGACTGGAAGGGGGGGGGAAAGCGTCCGGACTGGAAGGGGGGGGGGGAAAGCGTCCGGACTGGAAGGGGGGGGAAAGCGTCCGGACTGGAAGGGGGGGAAAGCGTCCGGACTGGAAGGGGGGGGGAAAGCGTCCGGACTGGAAGGGGGGGAAAGCGTCCGGGGGGGAGGTGGAAGGGGGGGGGGGAAAGCGTCCGGACTGGAAGGGGGGGGAGAAGGGAGCGTCCGGACTGGAAGGGGGGGAAAGCGTCCGGACTGGAAGGGGGGGGGAAGCGTCCGGACTGGAAGGGGGGGAGGGGAAAGCCAGTCCGGAGACTGGAAGGGGGGGGGGGAAGAAGCGTCCGGACTGGAAGGGGGGGAGAGCGTCCGGACTGGAAGGGGGGGAGAGCGTCCGGGAGCTGGAAGGGGGGGGAGAGAGCGTCCGGACTGGAAGGGGGGGAGAGCGTTCCGGACTGGAAGTGGTTAAAAAAAAAAACGAAAATAAAAATGATACAACTTTTGAATATGTTTGGTATTCATGTTCATGCACCCTGACAGTCCCATCTTCTCTATTGAATATTTGCAATTTTAAGGGATGTGGTGCAGTGATCATATTTAGTTGCGTTTTGACCGCTCTCCCCTCCGCTCCCCACTCCCCTCTCCCCAACTCCCCACCTAGGTCCCCACTCTCCCGCTCCCCTCACCCAGTTCTCCCGTTCCCCACTCCCCTCTCCCGCTCCCCACTCCCCTCTCCCGTTCCCCCCCACCCCCTCCCCTCTCCCGCTCCCCACTCCCCTCTCCCTCCCCCTCCCCACTCCCCTCTCCCGCTCCCCACTCCCCTCTCCCGTTTTGTTCCCCACCTCCCCCTCTCCCGCTCTCCCCACTCTCCTCTCCGGCTCCCCACTCTCCCCTCCACTGTTAATAAAATTCAGAACACAAAGTTAAATGATCTCAGAGGCGGCCTCTATATTCGACTCAATAAGCAGAGTGCTGGACCTCCGGCAACACTAGAAGGTAAAAAAACATTTTCCTTCTAGGAATATCGACCAATCATATGTACCTTTCAGCCGCATCTCCTCATCCTTCCGCCTCAGAAAAGCCTGGACAGCGGCGGACTGCACCCCTTTCACCTTTGGGTCTTTCTTCGGTGGCCCCACGGCTAAGCTGTACCGCTTCTGTAAAAGACAAAGGATCACAATGTAGCAGCGTGGACCAATGATCTTTGAATGAACCCAACAGGAGAGCTCAGAGATCAGGAGCAGTTTGCTAATTCATGGCAAGAATGTACTCCCCCCCCCCCCCCCCCCCTCCCCACTTAAAATAATGTGATTTGGTCATACTTACATGTGATTCAGAAACAACTTAACATTTTAAAGCTGAACTCCAGGAATTCGGCCACTTTGTAAAATGTGCTGACATACTGAGTTAGGTCCAAGGGGGTGCAATGCCACCTTCTGGACTTGTCTCGAATTTACATCTGACAGTTTCACAGCTATTGTTATACTCCCTCAGCACTGAAAGGAAAGACACTGCTCTCATACAGAGGCTCTGCCTGCCCCTCCGCTGTCCATTCACAGAAGCCTTTGTATTCTGTGAATGAGTTCATTTACATAGTTTTTGTGATTGGGCAGGCAGAGGGGAGGGGTGGGTGAAATGGCTACATGTGACTGCAGCCTCAGGATCCGGAGTCGGAGTGTCACAAGTTTAGCTATCGTTATGCTCCTGGCGCTCAGAAAAGATGTAGACTGTAAAATACAAAGATATGTCAAGTCAATGAGGTGGGCGTGCACCCCGCTGAACTTCGCTCCTACTAATCCAGTACATTTTACAAAGCAGCTTTAAAGTGGAGCTTCCGCCCAAAAGGGGAAGTTCCGCTTTAACCTCCCTGGCGGTATGATTATTTCAGATTTTTGGTGCCATTATTTTGCATGGAAATTTGGCGTTTTATATTGCAGGCCTGTAATTCTTAGGAATAACTCACTGAAATCTGTCCAAACAAGAGTCTAGTAAACATCCCGGGTATGATAAAATTTGAAACACGAAATCATAAATTATAATATAATAATCATAAAAAAAAATAATAATAAATGTAATTCAATAATATAATCAAACCAAAAACACTGAAATGTGAAATATAGCGCCAAGTTCGCACATCGCTGAGCTCAGTCGCAGAATCGTTTTCAGTGTCTGATGAGGAATTTCCCCCACGAATCATTATCACTCAATTCTGCAAGTGGTTCTGATTTACTATCGCTGTTCTCTAGCCGGTCTAATACCGCTTTTGACCTAAAGGGACGCTTTTTGGACGCCATGGATGTTTCTCAGTTTCCAGGCAGAAAGAACAGTAAAAATGCAGACAGGGCGCAGGACAAAGCACTCGGGACAAAATGTACAGTGGGGATCGAAAGTTTGGGCACCCCAGCTAAAAATTTGTATTAATGTGCATAAAGAAGCCAAGGAAAGATGGAAAAAATCTCCAAAAGGCATCAAATTACAGATTAGACATTCTTATAATATGTCAACAAAAGTTAGATTTTATTTCCATCATTTACACTTTCAAAATAACCGAAAACAAAAAAAAAAATGGCGTCTGCAAAAGTTTGGGCACCCTGCAGAATTTATAGCATGCACTGCCCCCTTTGCAAAGCTGAGACCTGCCAGTGTCATGGATTGTTCTCAATCATCATCTGGGAAGACCAGGTGATGTCAATCTCAAAGGTTTTAAATGCCCAGACTCATCTGACCTTGCCCCAACAATCAGCACCATGGGTTCTTCTAAGCAGTTGTCTAGAAAACTGAAACTGAAAATAGTTGACACTCACAAAGCTGGAGAAGGCTATAAGAAGATAGCAAAGCGTTTTCAGATGTCAATATCCTCTGTTCGGAATGTAATTAAGAAATGGCAGTCATCAGGAACAGTGGAAGTTAAAGCAAGATCTGGAAGACCAAGAAAAAATATCAGACAGAACAGCTCGCAGGATTGTGAGAAAAAACAATTCAAAAACCCACGTTTGACTGCACGATCCCTCCAGAAAGATCTGGCAGACACTGGGGTTGTGGTACACTATTCCACTATAAAGAGATACTTGTACAAATATGGTCTTCATGGAAGAGTCATCAGAAGAAAACCTCTTCTACGTCCTCACCACAAAAATCATCGTTTGAACTTTGCAAATGAACATATAGACAAGCCTGATGCATTTTGGAAACAAGTTCTGTGGACCGATGAGGTTAAAATTGAACTTTTTGGCCGGAATGAGCAAAGGTACGTTTGGAGAAGAAGGGGCACAGAATTTAATGAAAAGAACCTCTGTCCAACTGTTAACCACTTTCAATACCGGGCACTTTCACCCCCTTCCTGCCCAGGCCAGTTTTTCAGGTTTCAGCGCTCTCACACTTTGAATGACAATTGTGCGGTCATACAACATTGTACCCAAACTAAAATTTTATCATTTTCTTCACACAACTAGAGCTTTCTTTTGGTGGTATTTAATCACCGCTGGTGGTTTTTATTTTTTGCTAAATTAACAAAAAAAGACCAAAAATTTTGAAAAAAAAAAAACACTTTTCTTTGTTTCTGTTATAAAAGTTTACAAATAAATAATTGTTCTTCATAAATTTAGGCCGAGATGTATTCTGCTACATGTCTTTGGTGAAAATAACCCAAATTAGGATATATTATTTAGTTTGTAGAAAAGTTACAGAGTTCACAAACTATGGTATAGATCTGAATATTGATCAATCCTGAAGTACTGACAGCCAATCTAATTTCTTGAGGTCCAAGAATGTCAGAATAGTACAGATATCCCCCAAATGACCCCTTTTTGCAGAGTAGACAGTCCGACGTACTTCATAAGAGGCATGGCGAGTTTTTTGAAATTGTATTTTTTTTGTCATAATTTTTCGGAAAATGAAAAAAAATTAAAAAAATTATTTTCACTATTTTTTTTTTTACATACTGTCACCAGTGCAGTACAGCGTCATCATATAACTGGCATGGCGGTGAACAGGGACACTGACTGGTGACAGTATGAAAAAAAAAAAATATTTTTTTTTTAATTTTTTTTATTTTTTTTTATTTTTAATTTTTTTATTACATTTTTTAAAAAATTTTTTAAAGATTTTTTTTCATATTTTACTATGACCAAAGTAGTACAATGTTACCATAGTAACATTGTACTACTTTGGGGAAGTGATCAATATTTTTTTTTTTTACACAATTTGCTTATAGCAAAGAATTACTTTGCTATAAGCAAGCATTTACCTGAATGAAATCGATTCATTCAGCTTTTTTTTTTTTTTTTAGTGCTTAGCTGTGATTTGGTCACAGCTAATCACTTGACATGTGCATGTGATTAGCTGTGACCATTCACAGCTAGGCACTAGTATACAATGGATGGCATGAATGAAGCCATCCATTGTATACAACTGTCATGTGACCTGCTGTGATTGGTCACAGCAGGTCACATGGTACCAGCAACGGGAGCCGGTACTCGGATCTGTCATCGGCCGTGTCCGAGGTACACGGCCGGTGACAAATCGCGCTGCTGCGCCGCTCTGCATTAGTGCAAACTGCGCATGTGCGGGAGCACTCCAAATGGCGTGCACCCGGAATGCAGCAACACTTTTGAAGCCGCCAAACGGCCATTGGGGTTGGATCAATCATGCTTTGGGGTTGTGTTGCAGCCAGTGGCACAGGGAACATCTCACGAGTAGAAGGAAAAATGGATTCAATACAATTTCAGCAAATTTTGGATGGTAACTTGATGCTATCTGTGAAAAAGCTGAAGTTAAAGAGAGGATGGCTTCTACAAATGGATAATGATCCCAAACACACCTCGAAATCCACGGGGGATTACATCAAGAGGCGTAAACTGAAGGTTTTGCCATGGCCTTCACAATCTCCTGACCTCAACATCATTGAAAATCTATGGATAGACCTTAAAAGAGCAGTGCGTGACAGACAGCCCAGAAATCTCAAAGAACTGGAAGACTTTTGTAAGGAAGAATGGGCAAAGATACCTCAAACAAGAATTGAAAGACTCTTGGCTGGCTACAAAAAGCGTTTACAAGCTGTGATACTTGCCAAAGGGGGCTAGTACAAGATATTAACTCTGCAGGGTGCCCAAACTTTTGCAGGCGCCATTTGTTTGTTTTCTGTTATTTTGAAAGTGTAAATGATGGAAATAAAATCTAACTTTTGTTGACATATTATAAGAATGTCTAATCTGTAATTTGATGCCTTTTGGAGATTTTTCTATCTTTCCTTGGCTTCTTTATGCACATTAATACAAATTTTTGGCCCAAACGTTCGATCCCCACTGTATGTGAAATGGTTTGATACAGGAATGTTATACTATGTGATTTTAGTGAATGTCACTTTTTGTCATTTTCAAATTTCCCGTGCCGTTCTGTCCCCCATACGTCCCGACGTTCACAGAGGACGGAACCCAGAAGACAGATGCCGGCATCCGCCGGAGGACATTGCCGGGGACACTGCAGGGGGGACATCGCGGGAGCGAAGGACAAGGTAAGTGACTGAGGGATCCCGGGAGCAACGCTGCAGAGTATTCCCGAGTGTAGCTCGGGGTTACCGCTTGTGGTACTGAAACTTTACCCCGAGCTACACTCGGGAATACCACCAGGGAGGTTAAGGATGACTGCTCCCCATTAAGGATTGGCACCTTTGGGGGGGGAGGGGGGGGGGGGGTAGTGGGTACCCGAACCCGACAGGTACCCGGTCCGTTTGCCTAGGCGATCGGAAGTGGAAGGTATCCTCCCTCTAGTCTTTTGGGACACATGACAGGTCCCAGAAGACTACAGGACCATTCAGGAAGTGCAGCGTTACTCGCACATGCGCAGTGGGTACCCGGCTGTGAAGCCGCAAGCTGTCACAGCCGGGTGCCCACACTGAAGATGCCGGCCTCCTGGAATACAGGATGGCCAGTGACACAGGCTGCGGGGGACACACCACGGGACCGAGGGACAGCCACTAAATGTCCTCAGTCATCCTAATTGAATGACAACCAGCATCCTTTAACCCACATCCCCTGAGCCAAGGCAGTCATGGACCCGCCCCCAGCCTGTGAACGGAGAAGGAATAAGCGAAGCTGCGTCACTCTGCTTTCTCTTCCTATCAGAATGCTGCTTGCAAGCAAGTGAACTGACTGGCTTCTTGAGATGCTTTTCTCCCCCTCTGAGCTCTTCTACACAGACTGCAAGAGGCAGATACCAGGCCAAACCTAGTTACTTACATGGGCTGCATTGATAAAATACATTTAATGACATATTAACCTCTCACGCTCGAACGCAAATGTGAACGGCCTCCCAGTGTCGTGGGCCTAGACGCCGCACACATTTATGTTCTATTAAAAAAGGACATATGTGCCAAGAGCGCCCGCCCTGTGCACTCCCAGCACACGTCCGGTGCTCACGGAAAGGTCCCAATCTCCTCTTTCGATTGGGACCTTTCCCGATCATGTGAAGGCACTTCATGGCGGTCACATGACCATAAACCCCGCCCCTCCTCCTGGCTTCGGAAACCCTTAAAGGGCCGGGAGGCGCCGGCATGAAGGGGTTAAAGAACACGGAGCTGCATTCATTTTTTTTATATATTCCCCTAGAGCTCAGCCTTGTAGGTAGTGGTGCACCGAGATGAAAATTCTGGACCGAAAGTGAAAATTCAGGATGCACTTGGCAGAAAATCGAAATGGACAATTTTTTTTTCTTAAATATATTTTTTTATATATGATTGTATTATAGTCAACGTTTTAATTAATATTATGAATTTAAAAATTACAGTCCGGTAACATAAAATAACTTTTATTCAAAGTAACACAAAAAATGGACAGAAAATAAAATAAAATATTTATAAAATTAAACCTAAATAGATTTTGCACCCAAGCAAGCCAAAAGCCAAACGGGACGCAAGTTTGCACCCAAGCCAAGCGGGACGCAAGTTTGCACCCAAGCCAAGCGGGACGCAAGTTTGCACTCAAGCCAAACGGGACGCAAGTTTGCACTCAAGCCAAACGGGACGCAAGTTTGCACTCAAGCCAAAGCCAAACGGGACGCAAGTTTGCACCCAAGCCAAACGGGACGCAAGTTTGCACCCAAGCACAAGCGGGACGCAAGTTTGCACTCAAGCCAAACGGGACGCAAGTTTGCACCCAAGCCAAGCGGGATGCAAGTTTGCACCCAAGCCAAGCGGGACGCAAGTTTGCACCCAAGCCAAAGCGGGACGCAAGTTTGCACTCAAGCCAAACGGGACGCAAGTTTGCACTCAAGCCAAAAACGGGACGCAAGTTTGCACCAAAGTCTATTATTGGCACGGTTTTTTTTTTCCGATCTAGTTACGGATAGTAATTTTTAGAAACCGACATACTGGTGTATCACTACTTACACCCTGGTTCACATCTGTGGGGTGGTGCCACTGCGGATCCGTGCAGCCGCACCACTCGTACAGAGGAATGTGGACCCGCGGGCGGGTGCATTAATTCTAATGGCACGCCGCACGCACTGGAAATTGCAACCGTACTGGGAACCGAGGTTCCTGTTTTCTTCAGAAGTGCCGGGACTTCTTCCCTGCGTGTCACAGGGCATGAGAGTCCATTCAAATGAATGGGCTCTCAGGCCCCCGCACATTGTGGGCCACACAGCCGCATACATGTGAACCGGGGGGTAACACATTCAAAGTCCAGACCACTGAATGCAGTTCACACAAACCACAATTTTTTTAATTCAATTTGATGACAAATGTTGACAATGATCGCTTGTTCACCGAATGTCATACTAAATGCATGATGGGTATTTTTCTTTCATTTAACCAGCTTCTGAATAGAAAAAAAAAAAAAAAAGCCATATTTCCGGGCCGATTCCTCGAGCTCACTTTTGAAATGATTGAAATCTGAAAGTAAACCAAATAGCACAGTGCAGTTTCAGTTGTAAAAAGCCACCTGTGTTCCTTTATAGAAATTCTCACAAGTCATTTCAAAACCAGAACTGGGCGTAGAGTCCCTTCCTGGTACGATTTAAGTAGAACTAGCGTCAAAACTCGCCCCCCCCCCCCATTTTGGATAGAGTGAGGGAGGGTTATAACCCCTGACAGCTGTTTTTTTTTGCCACCAGTGTCCCAATTGCAGAGATTTCGCTTCACTTCCTGTCCCATAGCCAAACAGGAAGTGAGAGGAAATCCCTGAAAATAAAGGGAAACCCTTGGAGGCCCCCCCAGTTAACCAGAACTAGTGTCCCCACTGGTAGATTTCACCCCTATTCATTTTCTGGGGACAACCCAAAATTTGGCATTTTCTTTTACTTTCAATGATAATGGCAGACAAGACAAATAGAGGGGGTGAACCTCCCTAATGGGGGTGCAAACAGCAATAAATCCTAAAAGGTGTTCTAATCCCTCTACTCTATCCAAAACTAAAAAAAAAACCAAAAATTGCCTTTAGTTATACTTTAAAGTGTATCTAAACCAAAAATGTAATCTCTCTCCCCCTACCCAGATCTAAATATACAGTTTATAAAATCTGGTCTGGACTCATGTGTTGCCTCATGCCAACGTTTTTTTAGGCATTCACTATTTGGCATTGGTTGCAATCCGTGTTTATTTTTATATATTGTTTATTTGGATTTTATATACTGAATATTTCAATTTAGGTAGGGGCAGGGCTTCTCTCAGAAAATAGGTGCAGGAACTCCATGAATCACGAACTCCCCAACCCCCCTCCCCCTCCAAACCACATCAAATAATGGGTGTGGGTCAATTTCACTGACAGTGGGAGGGTCTTAAAGGGGCATTAAACATCAGGAGTGCATTATGTAAACAGTACAGCGTGCAGGGGCGCGCCGCCTACAGCGTGCAGTGCGCGCCGCCTACAGCGTGCAGGGGCGCGCGCCTACAGCGTGCAGGGGCGCGCCGCCTACAGCGTGCAGGGCGCCTACAGCGTGCAGTACTCAGCCTTCTTCCACACAGCTGGTTACCTCTGCATCTCCCACCCACATCTCACTTTCACTCCTCTTCAAAGCTCCACCATCCTCCACGTTCTGTTTGTCACTGCAGCACCCAGCCAGTACCTCCCCGCACACTGTAGGTGGCCCCCACCTTCTCTCACTTGCAGGGATCTCATCCAGTGGGGGGTGTCAGCATCCTCACTGTACCCCGGGCAGGTACATCTCCCTTTTCCCCATCCGGCACTCAATGGGAGCAGCTCAGGTCTGTGGGAGCGTTGGGAGACAAGGTGTCACTTGTAAACACAGAAGTCGGACTTCTGTTTTTACAAGTGATAGCGGTGACCAGGGAGCAGAGTGTGTGTATATATATACACACACACAATATATAGACACACACACACACATATATAGACACACAAAAACACATATAAACAAAACAAAACACACACACACAATATAAAAAAAATACAACACATATATACATACAATACACACACACAAAATATAAATACATACACACACACACAAATATAAATAAACATATATACACAAAAAACACAAAAAAAAATAAAAAATATAAAATACACACACACACACATACACACATACACACAAAAATAAAAAACAAACACAACACATATATACACACATACAAAAACACACAAATATATACATACACACACAAAAAAAAACACATAATAAAAATAAAAAATAAATAAACACACACACAAAATATATACATACACACACACACAAAATATATAAATACACACACATATATATATACATACACACACACATATATAATACATACAAACACACATAAATATATACATACACACACACACACATATATATATAACACAAACACACAAATATATACATACACAAACAATATTATACAATACACACACACACACATATACACATACATACACACACACACACACACAAACACACAACACATACATAACACACATATATACACATACATAAAGACACACACACAACACACACATATATATACACACACACATACATACATACACACACATATATACACATACATACACATATATACACAATACATACACACAAAATACACACACACACACATACATATACACAATACATACACACACACACATACATAAAACAATACACACACAAAAACAAAATACACACACACACACACACATATATAAATACAAACATACATAGACACACACACACACATATATATATATATATATATATATATATATATAAGTACATTCACATCAGTCCCTGACCCTCAAGGGGTGTACAATCTAAGGTCCCTAACTCACATTCATACATACACATACTAGGGACAATGTAGACAGGAGCCAATTCACCTACCAGCATGTCTTTGGAGTGTGGGAGGAAACCGGAGTACCCGGAGGAAACCCACGCAGGCAGGGAGAAAACAGGCAAACTCCAGGCAGGTGGTGCCGTGGTTGGGATTCGAACCAACAACCCGAGTACTGCCAGGCGGATGTGCTAACCATTTAGCCACTGTGCTGCCACATTACATTAAAAAACAGGCATACAGGGTAATAAAAATCACTACACAATGCTGTACAAATGACAACCTAGCCTTGGATCACATGGAAGGACAATGCAGATTAAAAAAAAAAAAAATCCCGCTCCCCTACCAGCTAGAAACAAAACTGAATGGACCCCAACAGTTCACACCTATGTATAAGCCACAGAGGCTGCGTCATGGCACCCCGGTGTAGTGCGGTCCTGCAGATTTTGACAGATACCGCTCCCGCTTCAACCGCCTAGGCCAGGGCTAGGCAACCTGTGGCTCTCTAGCTGTTGTGGTACTACATTTCCCATGAGGCAGTGCAAAAGATGACAAAAACTGACAGTTACAGCCATGACTTGCAGAGGCATGATGGAACTTGTAGTCCTGCGGCTCTCCAGGTTGCCTACCCCTCACCTAGGCAATCAGAAGCGACAGATCTCCCTCCCACAGTCTTCCAGGACACGTGAAATGGTCCCAGAAGACTGCAGGAGCATTCTCAGTGGCCGCACGTGCATGCGCAGTGGGTACCCGGCTGTGAAGCCACAAGCTGTCAGAGCCGGGTGCCCATAGTAAAGATGCTGGAGAGGACACAAGGTGAAGCCGGCTGGGCCGAGCACAGCGCTGGATCCTGGGACAGGCGAGTGTTTATTAAAGGTCAGCAGATAGTTTTTGTAGCTGAATACATTTTTACACAGGAGACTGAAGCAGGTTTGCCTGGAGGGAGCCCATCCCTCCTTAACCTCTTCACGCCGGCCTCACACAAATGTGCGACCTCCCGGCGTCTGAGCCTGAACGCCAAACGGCCAAACATTTGCGTTCTATTAAAAAAGGACATGTGCTGAGAGCGCGCGCCCTGCACACATGTCCGTACTCACAGAAAGGTCCTGATCTCCTCTTTCGATCGAGACCTTTCCCGATCAGGTGACCACCGTGATGGCGCATCACGGCGGTCACATGACCTTAAACCCCGCCCCCCCATCTCCTGGAACCCTTAAAGGGCCGGGAGCTGCCGGTGTGAAGGGGTTAAAACAGGGGTTAAACTGGTACAAACAATGCCGGCAACTGTCCCGGGCATGTGTCCCTTCCTCATCACAATTCCTCTGCTGCATGTGCCCAGTATTCTGACATTAGCTGCGCACCAAGCAGCCCACAATGCACTTGGTGGGATTACAGAAGCATCTGGCCGCAGGGTACATGTACAGTGTTCCTAATCCCACAACAGTACAATCAGTCTGTAGATGCAGCAAAGCATGCTGGTTATACTCACTGTGGAACCTAAGGGGTTAATCCTCTGCATTGTGTAAAAAGGCTGTTTGATCCTGTCTTCTCTGCCCCTCCTCTTGTTGAAATGACCACCTGATACAGACTGAATCTGTAGTCCCATGCACATGCTCAGTTTGGTGTGTATTGCTAGAGAGGTTTTATTTTTATTGGGAGAGTGCAGGTGATCAGCACAGGGCCAATCAGCGCTGTCCAGACAGAGTATCAGGGGTTTCACATCCTCCTAGAGCAGAAAGAAAACTCCGACAAGCTTTAACCAGTGCTCTGCTGGACACTGATAGAAGACTGCTATATACTGCTGATGCGGGGCCCGGGGAGAGCGGGTGTAGTGAACGCGGGGCCCGGGGAGAGCGGGTGTAGTGAACGCGGGGCCCGGGGAGAGCGGGGTGTAGTGAACGCGGGGCCCGGGGAGAGCGGGTGTAGTGAACGCGGGGCCCGGGGGAGAGCGGGTGTAGTGAACGCGGGGCCCGGGGAGAGCGGGTGTAGTGAACGCGGGGCCCGGGGAGAGCGGGTGTAGTGAAACGCGGGGCCCGGGGAAGAGCGGGTGTAGTGAACGCGGGGCCCGGGGAGAGCGGGTGTAGTGAACGCGGGGCCCGGGGAGAGCGGGGGTGTGTAGTGAACGCGGGGGCCCGGGGAGAGAGCGGGTATAGTGAATGCGGGGCCCGGGGGGTGTAGAGCGGGGCCCGGGGAGCGGATATAGTGAATGCCGGAAAAACCGGAGAGTGGATATAGTGAATCCGGGGTCCGGGGAGAGTGGGTATAGTGAATGCAGGGTCCGGGGAGAGTGGGTATAGTGAATGCGGGGCCCGGGGAGAGTGGGTATAGTGAATGCAGGGTCCGGGGAGAGTGGGTATAGTGAATGCGGGGCCCGGGGAGAGTGGGGTATAGTGAATGCAGGGTCCAGTTTACTGGGGACAGTAAAAGAAGGGGAGAATCAGAGAAGACAGGACCAAACAGCTTTTTTGGAGGGGGATTAACCCCTTAGGTCCCACAGTGAGTATAACAAGCATGCTTTACTGCATCTACAGACTGATTTTACTGTTGTAGGTTTAGAAACACTTTAACAGATGGGCTTTATTGACTTCCATCCACAGAATTAGTATTTCACTATTGGTAACCTATCACTATCTGAAAGCTAAAAAAAAATGTCAGGACTGATATACCCAAGAACTCGCGGTTTCAGAACTTAGAGACTTGCAAAAAGCTGCGTACTGCAGTCATCCATCCGTATCATCAAAGGTGTAAAAACCGCAAAGGAAATGGAACAAACTCATTTAATATATAAAAGCAAAAAAAAATTAAACACAAAAAAAAAGTGCAACCCTGCCACAAATACCAAACTGGATGCCAGTTGCAAACTATGAGAGAAGTGGTGACCGGACACAATGGGGTTTTAGGTACTAAAGCTGGAGAATGCAAAATCAAACTCACTTCTGCATAGAAAGCAATCGGCTTCAATAAGTACCAGAAACCAGCGCTCCAATCTTCACGCTGCACAGAAAAACACGGAACTGTAACGGAACCGACCCAGACTGCGCTTCAGTATTTCCGTTAGACTCCCGCTTCCCCGTCCAAACACCGACCACAGACACCACAGCAGACCATACAAAGACTAGACGACACCATTCTCTGAAGTAATCCAGAAAGTAGACTCGTTTATTTTAACACAGATACAAGATATATACACTCAAGGGAACAACCCCCCCCCCTTTGCATAATGGCACAGGGTGGGCCAATCTACATTTAGTAACAAGAGACACACTAACAGACAGTCCCATCAGGAGGGAGGGCTGCTGGAGACACCCCCCAACCAAGCCAATACACAAACACATACATCCCATAATAGTTTGCTCCCAAGCAAGACACACAATAGAACAATGGGATGCAACCACATAACACCAAACAATCCACAACCCCCCACCCCCATATTAGGACAGATCACCCTGTACCCCTAACAGGCACAGGGTGACTTGCACATAATAGGGAGCTGAGACAGGTGTCTCCCCACCTATCCAAAGTGAGCTGTGTTCCATGGGCCCCCCACCCAAAGTGACTCCCGTCACACTAGCACTCTCTTGACAGATCGGGGAATCCAGACACAGACAAAAAAGAATAAAACAAGGAGCGCTTTCCTCCTGCATTAGCGCGATATATATAGCTCTGAGGAAGGGAGTTCAACTCCCGAAATGTGTCAGCACTTTTTTACCCAAGGACCTCCGCTGTCCGCGATGGTCATCCTTGGCTCCTTGTCTGATTTCATGACCTTTTTGGTTTGTGGGCGTGCATTTGTAATTCCACAATAAATTTCCTCTATATCACGGTAATGCATGAGGAGAGTGCGCCCCCTTTTATCTTTTTCTAACTCAGCTGGTTCAATTAAATGTTTGGTAATAAAATCTGAAAGCTGATTGGTTTCTATGCAGAAGAGAGACTGATTTTGCACTCTCCAGTTTTAGTAAATAAACCCCCCCATGTATGACTCCCAATACACAGCACATGATAGGATGATTGAAGCAGTCGCAGCACGTACATGAGAACACCCAGCACATTGAATGTATGCCCTTTAACCACTTACCTACCGGGCACTTACACCCCCTTCCTGTCCAGGCCAATTTTCAGCTTTCAGAGCTGTCTCCCTTTGAATGACAATTGTGCGGTCATGCAACACTGTACCCATACGAAATATTTAGCATTTTTTGAGACAGATAAAACTTTATTTTGATGGTATTTATTCACCACTGGGATTTTTATTTTTTTTTTTTTTTTGCTATACAGATGAAAGTCCAAAAATTTTGAAAAAACTTGTTTTTCTTATAAACTTTTGCAAATAAATCTTTCTTCATAAATCTTGGCCAAAATTCATTCGGTTATCTTTTTAGTAAAACAAAAATAACCCAAATTAGTTTATAACCAAAAATTAAATTAAATAATTTTTACATTTTTAGATTTATGTTTTTTTTTTCCCATACTGTCACCCTAGTAGTAAAGTGTCACTGTACTACTTGTGGGGGGTGATGATTTTTTTTTTTTTTTTACACTGATTGCACTTACACCCACAAAGGCTGTAAAACAATAATTTCTCCTTCTCTCTGGCTGCATTCTTGCAGCCATTGAGAAATACTGTGTGAGCTGTGATTGGTCACATGGTACAAACTGTTGTGAATAGCCCTGTACCATGTGACCTCTGTGATCATTCACAGATTTCACACGTAGTAAGCAATGATATCAGAAGTGACATCTTGCTTAGTACTCTGCATGTGATCACTGATTGGCCAATCAGTGATCACATGATCGGGACCTCGAACGGAGGTCCCATACAGCGATTGGTGTTCCACTGTGTACAGAGGAGCGCATACAAGCAGGGTGCGGGGAGGCCATTTATAAACGGCCACCCACCCCTGCACTGCTCCCGTCCGGCCGTTTATATACATGGGCCAGACGGCAGGTGGGAAATAAATATCTCCCTTTGCCAAGTGCCCCAACTACATTAAAGCAGAGCTCCACCCAAAGGGGGAAGTTCCGCTTTAAGGACTGATCCCCCGCTCCCCATTATGGACTGGCACATTTGGGGGGCGGGGGGAGGGACTACAGACAAAGACTACAGTTGTCCTCCCCCCCGTAGTCTTTTGGGACACATGACAGGTCCCAGAAGATTACGGGATCATTCATGAAGCGGAGTGCTACTGTCACAGCCAGAAGCCCACACTGGAGACGCCGGCCTCCTGGAATCCAGGACGGCCGGTGAAACGGGCTGCGGGGGACACACCACGGGACCGAGGGACAGGTAAGTGGCTGCTTTTTTTAAAAGTCAGCAGCTACAGTTTTTGTAGCTTCTGACATTTTTTGACAGGGTGAGTGGAACTCCGCTTTAATCATTTGTGCTGTTCAAAAGGTCCCAGTGTCTGATCTGTATTATGATGTGCAATACACTAACTTCACAATACCGTTCTGCTCTTAGCCGGCAAAGATGGCCACATAAGGCCTCCTACGGCCACTACCTGATGTTCAGATGAGGGACGGGCCTATTCAGACTACTGTGCTGCAGTAACATGTGATGTTTTGTAGTGCCTCCTCTCCACCTCATCCAATCACAGAATGCCTTGCATTCATTCAGAAAACGCAAAACGCTCTGAATAAGCCGTGCCCCAAGCAGCCAACCTCGTGTTCAGAGGGCAGCTTTTGCACAGGACCTGGAAACAAGTGCAGTGGCGTTTCCTTTAGTGATATTCAGCTTCCAGAAGGTACGGTATATACCCCAAAACTGCGACCCGTATATATAATATATATATATATCACACATTCATTATGTATCCCCTGCCGGAAGGCAGTCGCTATTTTAGGAATATAAAAAATAACAAATCAAAAGGAGCTCTGCACTGGCCGGTAAGTTAAAAGTATACTATGTATCCGTGTGGAAATGTTCTGCCCTGAGCCCAGAGAATACAATGTAACATTTCAGAGGAAAATCGTTTGGTGAATGAATGCACACTATGATGTTTCCACGGTTTCATCAATTTCTGTGTGCATTCATTTATTCCTCTGGTGCAGTGTTAGCATGTGAAAAAACTCACAAATCACGCTAAAGTGGTAAATATTGCAAAACATAATTTAACGCATTCGGTAAATAACACTTTTTTTTAGCGAATTGACTGCTTTTGAAAACAAAACTGCATGAGTTATTTAAACTCAAAAATGTATGTATTTATCTCTGAGCAAATCAACAGCAATGTATTATAGAATGTATCCCATACGTATACAATGTGTTATATAATGTATCCTGTATGTATACAATGTATTATAGAACGTATCCCATACGTATACAATGTATTATAGAATGTATCCTGTATGTATACAATGTATTATAGAATGTATCCTGTATGTATACAATGTATTATAGAATGTATCCTGTATGTATACAATGTATTATAGAACGTATCCCATACGTATACAATGTATTATAGAATGTATCCTGTATGTATACAATGTATTATAGAATGTATCCTGTATGTATACAATGTATTATAGAACGTATCCTGTATGTATACAATGTATTATAGAACGTATCCTGTATGTATACAATGTATTATAGAACGTATCCTGTATGTATACAATGTATTATAGAACGTATCCTGTATGTATACAATGTATTATAGAACGTATCCTGTATGTATACAATGTATTATAGAACGTATCCTGTATGTATACAATGTATTATAGAACGTATCCTGTATGTATACAATGTATTATAGAACGTATCCCATACGTATACAATGTATTATAGAATGGATCCCGTACGTATACAATGTATTATAGAATAGATCCGTACGTATACAATGTATTATAGAATAGATTCCGTACGTATACAATGTATTATAGAATGTATCCCATACGAATACAATGTATTATAGAACGTATCCTGTATGTATACAATGTATTATAGAACGTATCCTGTATGTATACAATGTATTATAGAACGTATCCCATACGAATACAATGTATTATAGAATGTATCCCATACGAATACAATGTATTATACAATGTACTATAGAATGTATCCTGTACGTATACAATGTATTATAGAATGGATCCCGTACCTATACAATGTATTATAGAATGTATCCTGTATGAATACAATGTATTATAGAATGTATCCTCTATGTATACAATGTATTATAGAATGTATCCTCTATGTATACAATGTATTATAGAATGTATCCTCTATGTATACAATGTATTATAGAACGGATCCTGTATGTATACAATGTATTATAGAATGTATCCTGTATGTATACAATGTATTATAGAATGTATCCTGTATGTATACAATGTATTATAGAATGTATCCCATACGAATACAATGTATTATACAATGTACTATAGAATGTATCCTGTACGTATACAATGTATTATAGAATGGATCCCGTACCTATACAATGTATTATAGAATGTATCCTGTATGAATACAATGTATTATAGAACGTATCCTCTATGTATACAATGTATTATAGAATGTATCCTCTATGTATACAATGTATTATAGAATGGATCCTGTATGTATACAATGTATTATAGAACGGATCCTGTATGTATACAATGTATTATAGAATGTATCCTGTATGTATACAATGTGTTATATAATGTATCCTGTAAGTATACAATGTATTATATAATGTATCCTTTGCATATACAATGTATTATAGAACGTATCCTGTACGTATACAATGTATTATAGAATGGATCCTTTACGTATACAATGTATTATAGAATGGATCCCGTACCTATACAATGTATTATAGAATGGATCCCGTACCTATACAATGTATTATAGAATGTATCTTGTATGTATACAATGTATTATAGAATGTATCCTGTATGTATACAATGTATTATATAATGTATCCTTTGCATATACAATGTATTCTGTACGTATAGACAATGCCAGGGTGCTTTTTCTGCACTTTAAATGAACTTTTCATGCAGTTTAAAAAAAACAGCAATGCAAGAAAACATTCCAATTTCTAAAATTTTCAAATGCACGATAACACAAACACACAAGCATGACTGGGGCCTAAATGAATAAATGGAGAACAAAACTTGAGCACACTCCAAAGACATGCTGGTAGGCTCATTGCCTCCTGTCTAAATTGTCCCTAGTATGTGTATGTAATGTGAGTTAATGTGAGTTAGTGACTTTAGATTGTACACCCCTTGATGGTTAGGGACCTTAGATTGTACTCCCCTTGAGGGTTAGGGACCTTAGATTGTACACCCCTTGAGGGTTAGGGACCTTAGATTGTACGCCCCTTGAGGGTTAGGGACCTTAGATTGTACACCCCTTGAGGGTTAGGGACCTTAGATTGTACGCCCCTTGAGGGTTAGGGACCTTAGATTGTACGCCCCCTGAGGGTTAGGGACCTTAGATTGTACACCCCTTGAGGGTCAGGGACTGATGGGAATGTACAATATGTGTAAAGCGCGGCATACAATGACGGTGTTACCTGTAATAAATAATAATAAACGTCATGGCAGGAAAAGATTTTTTGCGATACAATAAAAAAGTAAAAAAAAATGTGTTGTGACTCCTCCCTAAACCTGCTTTACTCGAGGAAGGCTAAGCAATGAAGTGAATTCACAGAGCAGCAAAGCTGACAGCAGCGTGCGACTGAAAATAGCTCCCCGGCTCATCTGCTCGACAACAGGTCGCTGGGAGACCACGGAGCCACCAGATGATTTGGCCAGTCAGCTGCTGACGAAGCATCACCCCTCCCCCCCCCCTACACACAGTGCGTACAACCAAACATTACTCATCCCTTTAACAGCAAGGAACGCCATAGCGGCTCTTTAACCCCTTTATAGGTGAGCAGATTCCCTAATAAAGCTGCAGCTCTGGGTTTCTATTCGAAGCGTGCGACACGTAACACGAACTGCTGAGACTCCAATTCAGCGGCTCAGCTGTCGGCGTGACCCCGGCCGGCTCGGTCCCAGCTGTCAGTCTCACACACTCCCCGCGTGGCTGCCAATCCACCATGCAGGCTGTAAAAGTCAACTCGTGCAGCGCCATTACCTGGACGGACGCAACAGCTGTTCCTTCAGAAGGACAACCTACGTCCTAAAGTGGAATGAAGACGGGATCAGTGTGAATTCAGCTGGAGGCTCTCCAAATACGATCAATCTTTGATGGGGGGGGGGGGGTAATACACGGGGTGATTGTAACATCCAGAAATGATCGTTATGACATACTAGATACAAAAACTAACCAATAGTTTGATTAAAAGAGAAGATTTTGCAATTAAAACAAACATTTCCCTAGAGAGCCGCAGGTTGCCCGCCCCTGGTCTAGAGAGCCGCGGGTTGCCCGCCCCTGGTCTAGAGAGCCGCGGGTTGCCCGCCCCTGGTCTAGAGAGCCGCGGGTTGCCCGCCCCTGGTCTAGAGAGCCGCGGGTTGCCCGCCCCTGGTCTAGAGAGCCGCGGGTTGCCCGCCCCTGGTCTAGAGAGCCGCGGGTTGCCCGCCCCTGGTCTAGAGAGCCGCGGGTTGCCCGCCCCTGGTCTAGAGAGCCGCGGTTGCCCGCCCCTGGTCTAGAGAGCCGCGGGTTGCCCGCCCCTGGTCTAGAGAGCCGCGGGTTGCCCGCCCCTGGTCTAGAGAGCCGCGGGTTGCCCGCCCCTGGTCTAGAGAGCCGCGGGTTGCCCGCCCCTGGTCTAGAGAGCCGCGGGTTGCCCGCCCCTGGTCTAGAGAGCCGCGGGTTTGCCCGCCCCTGGTCTAGAGAGCCGCAGGTTGCCCGCCCCTGGTCTAGAGAGCCGCAGGTTGCCCGCCCCCCTGGTCTAGAGAGCCGCAGGTTGCCCGCCCCTGGTCTAGAGAGCCGCAGGTTGCCCACCCCTGGTATAGAGAGCCGCGGTTGCCCGCCCCTGGTCTAGAGAGCCGCGGGTTGCCCGCCCCTGGTATAGAGAGCCGCGGGTTGCCCACCCCTGGTATAGAGAGCCGCAGGTTGCCCACCCCTGGCCTAAACAATCTGCCAAAAGTGATTAGTACAAGAAGCTGCAAATACAGTCTGGACCCGGACCGCCCTATAGCAGAACTACTGCAACAGGGCAGCAGGGCTGCGCAAAATCACGTATATATACATGCAATTCTGCATTGCTGGGTAGGGGTCGTGCAACCGCTGACCTACCCACGCCGCCATTGGTGGCTACAGCTGTTGATCACCAGGTTCCGGCTACAGATTCCCTGACGGCACCCTTTGATCGCCGAGGAACGCTGACAGGGGAGAGGTCTGTATGTAAACAATACAGGTCTCTTCCCTGTCAGTACCAGCACACTGCTCTATATTGCTCTGCATAGCACAGCAATACAAAGCAGCATGTTTACATAGTAAAACACACACAGTTAACCCTTTGATCGCCGAGGAACACTGACAGGGAGAGGTCTGTAATGTAAACAATACAGATCTCTTCCCTGTCAGCACCAGCATGCTGCTTTGTATTGCTCTGCATAGCAGAGCAATATAAAGCAGCATGTCTCCTTTGTAAACAACACACAGCATACAGTTAACCCTTTGATCGCCCCAGATGTTATCCTCTTCCTGCTCAGTGCCATTAGTAGTGTCAGTGCTTTTTATTAGCACTGATCACTGTATTAGTGTCACTGGGGATATCAGTAGAAGTTAGTCAGCCCCCCCCCCCCCCAGTGTCAGAATGTCCGCCGCAGTCCTACTATAAGTCGCTGATCACCACCATTACTAGTGTATATATACATATATATATATAGGCAGCACAGCGGCTAAGTGGTTAGCACTTCCGCCTGGCAGTACTAGGGGCGTTGGTTCAAATCCCAACCATGGCACCACCTGCCTGGAGTTTGCATGTTCTCCGTGTGCCTGCGTGGGTTTCCTCCGGGTACTCCCAGTTTCCTCCCCACACTCCCAAAGACATGCTGGTAGGTGAATTGGCTCCTGTCTACATTGGCCCTAGTATGTGTATGTATGCATAAGTTCAAAACTCTTTATAAAGTGCACTTTAAAAGGCATTAAAGGCCGGGACATGACCAAAAAAAAATAATTGTAAATGCATTGAAAACCAATAAATCCGTTCCGGAGGTCAGGAAAAAAGTCTATAAAGAGCTTTGAACACAAGACTTTTTTGTGACTTTTTCCTGACCTCCGGAACGGATTTATTGGTTTTTAAAGCATTTACAATTTTTTTTTTTTATCATGTCCCGGCCTTTAAAGTGCACTTTATAAAGAGTTTTGAACTTATGCATACATACACATACTAGGGCCAATGACTTTTTTTAGGTGCACTTTAAAAGGCATAAATACTGTACAGGGACATGATTAAAAAAAAATGTGTAAATGCATTGAAAACCAATTAATCCGTTCCGGAGGTCCGGAAATACAGTAGTAAAAAAAAAAAAAGTTATCTGTTCAAAACTCTTCTTATATAAGTGCACTTCAAAGGCACGGGGCCGGCGCTATAAACGCTTCGTATTGCGGAAAAAAAAAAAAAAAAAATTGTAAACCGAGGCATTATTTTCAATGGATTTTCATTCATTTCTCCCCCCTCACAGTCCGGGACAGAGGAAGGCTGGGACGTAACGGAGGCAATGACACCGAAGAGCTGGAAGGGATCGCTGGCCGGTACGTCCGCCATATTGTACACACGACACCAGGCCAGGGGCGGACTAACCATTTGGAAACTCAGGCACTGCCCGAGGGCCCGGGGTCAGTAGGGGGCCCCATGAGATGCCCCTGGTACCTTTTTCATAGGCTTTTTTGAGTGTGGGTGAGGACACAGGGGCCCCATGATCCCCTATTGCCCAGGGGCCCATGAGTGGTCAGTCCACCCCTGCACCAGACCGCTCCGGGATGCCCAAAGCGTTTCCTCTGTGGCAGCGATTTACCTGCGCTGTTAGTCTAGGTTGCGTTTTGCAGAAACGCACTACAGTCCACTTCACATGATTTCCTATGGGACACGTTCACATCTGTGTTTTTTTTTGAATTTTTTTTTCCAAAACGCAAAAGTTGCGTATTTGGTTCAACAGACTTCAATGGAGATGCGGCAAGAATGAAACAGTGCGATTTGATGCGTTTTGTGTTTTAATTTGTCCGGCAACAAGTTGGGAAAAACAAACTGCAAAATGCACTGCAGAAACAGATCAAACGCAAACTGCATGGGTGTGAACCTAGACCAGGGGCAGGCAACCCGCGGCTCTCCAGACCAGGGGCAGGCAACCCGCGGCTCTCCAGACCAGGGGCGGGCAACCCGCGGCTCTCCAGACCAGGGGCAGGCAACCCGCGGCTCTCCAGACCAGGGGCAGGCAACCCGCGGCTCTCCAGACCAGGGGCAGGCAACCCGCGGCTCTCCAGACCAGGGGCAGGCAACCCGCGGCTCTCCACACCAGGGGCAGGCAACCCGCGGCTCTCTAGACTAGGGGCAGGCAACCTGCTGCTCTCTAGCTGTTGTGGAACTACATTTCCCATGAGGCATTGCAAAGATTACAAAACTGACAGTTACAGCTATGACTTGCAGAGGCATGATGGAACTTGTAGTCCAACAACAGCTGGAGAGCCGCAGGTTGCCTACCCCTGTCCTAGACTAATGCAGGCCATACATGGTTTGAAATTCGACCAATTTTTCGTCCAAAAAATCGAACCTAAGAATAATCGGCCGATTTTTGCTCTGTTAGTGGGTCAATGGCACCGGCCGATTTTCGTGGTTCCTCCCCTTTTCGGTGATCGGGCATGTTGGAAAATTTTTCTTCTTATTTTTTTTTATCTCGATGGTCAAATCGTACGATCGTTTTTTTTTCCGAAAAGAATATGCGCATGAGCCGTGACCTGGAAGGAACAGGAGTTTCGCCTGTTATATGGGGTGAACTTTATGACTCGGTCGGCCGATTTTCAAAATCATTGATGGCGCCGTGGGATTACCGAGTGAACGACGTTTCCGATTTTTGGATGAAATATCGTTCGGAATTCAACCCATGTATGGCCTGAATAAGTCAGTCCCCCCACTGCACAGGTGTCGGTAAATAGAATGAAGATTTCTGAGAGATTGTACAGATAGAAATGTGTGTGGGCAGTTTAACCCCTTCAAGCCGGCGCCTCCCGGCCCTTTAAGACTTTCAGAAGCCGGGAGGCGGGGCGGGGTTTAGGCTCATGTGACCGCTGTGACGTGTCGTCACAGCGGTCACATGATCGGGAAAGGTCCCGATCGAAAGAGGAGATCGGGACCTCTGTGAGTACAGAACATGTGTGCTGGGAGCACTCAGGGCGCACGCTCTCGGCACATATGTCCTTTTTTATTAGACGCTCTGCGTCTAGGCTCCGACGCCAGGAGGCCGCACATTTGCGTTCGGCCCGGTGTGAAGAGGTTAAGCCCGTGCGGTAAATGCGATGCGGTATATCGGATGTGATTCGTCCAGGAACCGCACTGCATTCCTGCATTGTGTGCGGTGCGATCGGAGTCGTACATTTCGTATGGCTCTAATCACACCGCACCAGAAACATGCAGGACCCTTTTTTTTGGTCCGCACTAGAATCGGATTGCATGAGTATTCACACCTATGTGATCCGATTCTGCACATCGCACCGCGTTTTGCGGACAGCTTTCGGGGTGTTGCTAACTTAACATACACACCCGCAGCGGTTCGCATGAATGGGGTGCGATTCTGATGCGGTACGGAATTCGCACAGAAAACGCTTTAAGGTGCTCTTTATGCCAGCAGGTGGGCACCTTGCGATAGGATTCCTGTGATAGGGTGACACAGTGGTCATGTGATCGGGAGCCTGTCAAGTATAAATGGTGCGGTGATACTGCTGGGGCCACCAAGGACACTAGAGCCCCACGCCTGCAGAGAGCGCAGTCTGTCTGCCATTAGTAAATCCACCCCGGTGAGATACCTGAGGGTGATGGAAGTGGCGCCCCCTGCAGCATACAATGGTTCCACCTGCTGGGCACTACTGTGTTCTATGGTGATGTAATGTCTGGGAGGGACCACAGCCCCCAGCAGGGGACATCAACACCAGTGCTGGACACCAGTGGCAGCCATGGCTCTGCACGAGACACATCACCCTCCAGACTGAAGCCATCCGGTTAGTGCAGAACCCCCCCCCCCCCCCTTCCCAATCCACCTCCCCAGTCAATACAGATACTCCTTAAACCCCCCCTTCCCCAGTCAGTACCGATATCCCCATCTGAACCGTGCATTCCCCCCCCCTCCCCAGTCAGCCTGTCTGTCCATCCAGGACACCCATTTCTCCCCCCCCTTTAGTCAATCTGGGACACCCATTCCTCCTCCCCCCCCCCCAGTCTAGGACACCTATTCCTACCCCACCACAGTCCGGGACACCTACTCTCCTCCCCCCCCCCCCCACAGTCCGGGACACCTATTCCTCCCCCCCCCCCCGCCACAGTCCGGGACACCTACTCCCCCTTCCCCCACCACAGTCCGGGACACCTATTCCTCCCCCCCCGCGCCCCCCCCCCCCCCCCCCCACCGCCACAGTCAGGGACACCTATTCCTCGCCCCCCCCCCCACCGCCACAGTCCGGGACACCTATTCCTCGCCCCCCCCCCCACCGCCACAGTCCGGGACACCTATTCCTCGCCCCCCCCCCCCGCCACAGTCCGGGACACCTATTCCTCGCCCCCCCCCCCCCCCCCGCCACAGTCCGGGACACCTATTCCTCCCCCCCCCCCCCCCGCCACAGTCCAGGACCCCCCCCCGCCACAGTCCGGACACCCCCCCACCACAGTCCGGGACACCTATTCCTCGCCCCCCCCCCCCCCCCCGCCACAGTCCAGGGACACCTATTCCTCCCCCCCCCCGCCACAGTCCGGGACACCTATTCCTCGCCCCCCCCCGCCACAGTCCGGGACACCTATTCCTCGCCCCCCCCCCCGCCACAGTCCGGGACACCTATTCCTCGCCCCCCCCCCCCCCCCCCACAGTCCGGGACACCTATTCCTCGCCCCCCCCCCCCCCGCCACAGTCCGGGACACCTATTCCTCGCCCCCCCCCCGCCACAGTCCGGGACACCTATTCCTCGCCCCCCCCCCCGCCACAGTCCGGGACACCTATTCCTCGCCCCCCCCCCCCCGCCACAGTCCGGGACACCTATTCCCCGCCCCCCCCCCCCCCACAGTCCGGGACACCTATTCCTCCCCCCCCCCCCCCGCCACAGTCCGGGACACCTATTCCCCCCCCCCCCCCGCCACAGTCCGGGACACCTATTCCCGCCCCCCCCGCCACAGTCCGGGACACCTATTCCTCGCCCCCCCCCCCCGCCACAGTCCGGGACACCTATTCCTCGCCCCCCCCGCCACAGTCCGGGACACCTATTCCTCGCCCCCCCCGCCACAGTCCGGGACACCTATTCCTCCCCCCCGCCACAGTCCGGGACACCTATTCCTCGCCCCCCCCCCCCGCCACAGTCCGGGACACCTATTCCTCGCCCCCCCCCCGCCACAGTCCGGGACACCTATTCCTCCTCGCCCCCCCCCCCCCCACAGTCCGGGACGCCTATTCCTCGCCCCCCCCCGCCACAGTCCGGGACGCCTATTCCTCGCCCCCCCCCGCCACAGTCCGGGACGCCTATTCCTCGCCCCCCCCCCCCCACGCCACAGTCCGGGACGCCTATTCCTCGCCCCCCCCCGCCACAGTCCGGGACGCCTATTCCTCGCCCCCCCCCCCCCCCCCCGCCACAGTCCGGGACGCCTATTCCTCGCCCCCCCCCGCCACAGTCCGGGACGCCTATTCCTCGCCCCCCCCCCGCCACAGTCCGGGACACCTATTCCTCGCCCCCCCCCCCCCCCGCCACAGTCCGGGACCCTATTCCGCCCCCCCCCCCCGCCACAGTCCGGGACACCTATTCGCCTATTCCTCGCCCCCCCCCCCCTGCCACAGTCCGGGACGCCTATTCCTCGCCCCCCCCCCCCCCCCACAGTCCGGGACGCCTATTCCTCGCCCCCCCCCCCCGCCACAGTTCGGGACACCTATTCCTCGCCCGCCCCCCCCCCCCCGCCACAGTCCGGGACACCTATTCCTCGCCCCCCCGCCCCCCCCCCACAGTCCGGGACGCCTATTCCTCGCCCCCCCCCCCCAGCCACAGTCCGGGACGCCTATTCCTCGCCCCCCCCCCCCCCACAGTCCGGGACGCCTATTCCTGGCCCCCCCCCCCGCCACAGTCCGGGACACCTATTCCTGGCCCCCCCCCCCCCCGCCACAGTCCGGGACACCTATTCCTCGCCCCCCCCCGCCACAGTCCCGGGACACCTATTCCTGGCCCCCCCCCCCCGCCCCCGGGACACCTATTCCTGCCACAGTCCGGGACACCTATTCCTCGCCCCCCCGCCACAGTCCGGGACGCCCCTGGCCCCCCCCCGCCACAGTCCGGGACACCTATTCCTCTCCCCCCCCCCCCCGGGACCACAGTCCGGGACCCCCCCCCCACCGGGACCAAGACCCTATTCCTCCCCCCCGCCACAGTCCGGGACACCGGGACCCTATTCCTCCCCCCCCCCCCCCGCCTCCTCAAGTCGGGACCCTAGACCCCCCCGGTCCGGGACGCCTATTCCTGCCCCCCCCCCCCCCCGCCACAGTCCGGGACGCCTATTCCTGCCCCCCCCCCCCGCCACAGTCCGGGACCCTATTCCTCGCCCCCCCCGGGACACCTATTCCTCGCCACAGTCCGGGACACCTATTCCTCGCCTGCCCCCCCCCACCCGCCCGCCCGCCCCCCCCCCCCCGCCACAGTCCGGGACACCTATTCCTCGCCTGCCCCCCCCCCCCCCCCCCGCCACAGTCCGGGACACCTATTCCTCGCCGCCCCCCCCCCCCCGCCACAGTCCGGGACACCTATTCCTCCCCCCCCCCCGCCACAGTCCGGGACGCCTATTCCTCCCCCCCGCCACAGTCCGGGACACCCCATTCCTCTCCCCCCCCCCTCTCAAGTCGGTCCAAGACCCCCCCCCTCTCAAGTCGGTCCAAGACCCCCCCCCCCCCCCCCCAAGTACACACCCCCATATCTGCCCCCCAGTCTCCCCTCCCCCGAGAAGTACAGCTTCCTAACTCCCAACAACCCCAGAGCCCCTGAAGTGACCCCTCCATCAGTACAGCGGGCCCCCCTTCCATATACTCCCCAGTCTCCTTTCCCCCAAAAAACTGAACCCCAACTCCCCCCTGTAGTGCCCCCCTCATTCAAATCAGACTCTCCAACCTCCCCCCACCTTATATACCCCCCCCCCAGAGCCCCTCCCCCATATGTCCCCAGTCTGCCCCCCCTCTCTCACCGCGCCGGTCTCTCCGCTGGACTGGGCCGCAGCCATCTTCATCACGTTATAGTAATCCATCCCGGGTCCCTCCGCTGCCTCCCCCCTCAGGGGAACGCTCCGCCACCGCTTCCCGACCCTCCGAGTGACGCACTTCACTGCCAGAAACTACCAGAGTGCTCCCGCCGACGTCACTTCCGCCAGCACTGAGGCCTGCCCGGCGCCATGGTGCCAGCAGACGAACGCCCCCTCCTCCCCACGTGACCACCGTAGGGCGGAAGTGGCTGGGAGGGTGGTGGAAAGGTAGGCGCTTGCCCTCAGCCAAGATGGCTGCTGCGTGGTTCAAGAGAACCTGTAATTTCGGCTTTCAATGCAATAATAAAAACAAGAAAGCCCACCATTGATGTGACATGAATGTATGTCTATTACAAATGTGTTCCTTCCCAGCTCTCTCTATTGCTGTTTGAGATAGAAATATCCCCCCTTTTTTTTAGCAGAAGCAGCTACATCCCACCATCCCACCCTGCAAATCAACGCCAGCGCTGACACGTCTTCTTTCACTATATGTTGTCCGGGGGGATTTTTTTAACATTTTTCACACACGTAAAATCAGCATTTTTTTGGTAGAAAATTACTTGGAACCCCCAAATATTATTATATAGCGCCAATAGGTTTGCTCAGCGCTGTACATTATAGTGGGGGGACAGTACATGAGACAACACAGTAACAATACAATACACGAGGGGTGCGAGGGCCCTGATCTTTGGAGCTTACAATCTAGGAGGGAGGGGTAAGTGGTACAGGAGGAAATGGCTGTGGGGGATGGAGTGGTAGGAGGAGTGGAGGAGATCTGCTGTTAGGTGAGGGCGGGGTAGGCTTCCCTGAAGAGATGGGTTTTCAGGGAGTGCCTGAAGATGAGGAGGGTAGGTGACAGTCTGATGGATTGGGGTAGGGAGTTCCAGAGGATGGGGAAAGTCCTGGAGAAGTCCTGCAGTCGGGCGTGGGAGGAGGAGACTAGGGGGCTAGAAAGTAGGAGGTCTTGTGAGGAGCGAAGGGTACGGGGTAGGGTGGTATTTGGGTATCAGGTCGGTGAGGTAGTTTGGGGCAGCGTTATGAACGGCTTTGTATGTCAGAATTAGTCATTTTAATTTGATGCGTTGGGCAATCGGGAGCCAGTGAAGGGATTGGCAGAGGGGGGAGGCAGATGTGGAGCGGTTGGGGAGGTGGATGAGTCTCGCCGCTGAGTTCAGGGGACTGGAGCGGGGATAGCCTGCGTTGGGGTAGGCCGGTGAGAAGGGAGTTGCAATAGTCTAGGCGTGAGATGATAAGGGAGTGTACGACTTGTTTAGTAGTGTCTGGGGTGAGGAATGTACGTATCTTGGAGATGTTGCGGAGGTGGAGACTGCATGAGTTTGCCAATGATTGGACATGAGGTTGGAAAGAAAGGTTTGAGTCCAGGGTGACACCTATGACATTGGCATGTGGGGTGGGATTGATTTGTAGAGGGAGAACGCTCGAGGGAAATATATTGGTGTTTAGGTTTTTTTTTTTATGTCAGTTGATATTTACACACACTTTTATCAAGTGCAACATTATAGGACAAAATACACTGAAGTATACACAAACACAATATAATACCATTTTTTGGGGGGGTAAAATATAAATGGTGATGTTGCGCCAAGTAAATCGACACCAAACATGTTAAGACTCGAAATCGGGCCTGCCTGTGAAATGGCGAAAAACAGGGGCGGACTGACCATTCGAGCACTTGGGCACTGCCCGAGGGCCCGGGGTCAGTAGGGGGACCCATGAAATGCCCCTGGTACCTTTTTTATAGGCTTTTTTGAGTGTGGGCAAGGACACAGGGGCCACATGATCCCCTATTGCCCAGGGGCCCCGTGAGTTGTCAGTCTGCCCCTGGTGACAAACTACGATACCTAAAACTGCCCATGGGTGACAATTTAAGAGCCTTCACAGGTAATCAATGTAGAGTTAAACATGAGCTATGGAGCTCCAATTATTACTCTTGCTTCAACATTCGTGGCGATACCTCACACGAGCCCCGCATTGCACCTCCGCTGCCATGAATACAACTGTAAAGATTTGGCGATTTTTTTTTACATTTTTCATCCACATGTAAAATCAGCTTTTGCTAGAAAATGACTCAACACCCCCAAACATGAAATATTTTCTAAAAGCACGAGCCCCGAGAATAAAATGGTGGTTGTTTAAGTTTTTTTTTAAGTCAATTGATATTAGCACAGCCATTTATGAAACATAATAATTTTACTACAAAATACCCCACATGGAAGAAAAATATATTTGAAATATATTTTAAAAATATTCTTCCCAAATATATTGACATATATTTGAAATATTAAAATTTTGGCTGCAATGAATATATTTCAATAAATATATATATATATATACTTTTTTTTGTAGTATACACTATATATATATTTTTTGTGTAGTATACACTATATATATATATTTTTTGTAGTATACACTATATATACATTTTTTTGTAGTATACACTATATATATATTTTTTGTAGTATACAGTTATATACTTTTTTTGTAGTATACACTATATATACATATTATTTTTGTAGTATACACTATATATACATTTTTTTTGTAGTATACACTATATATACATTTTTTTTTGTAGTATACACTATATATACATTTTTTTGTAGTATACACTATATATACATTTTTTTGTAGTATACACTATATATACATATTATTTTGTAGTATACACTATATATACATTTTATTTTGTAGTATACACTATATATACATATTATTTTTGTAGTATACACTATATATACATTTTTTTGTAGTATACACTATATATACATTTGTTTTGTAGTATACACTATATATACATTTTTTTTGTAGTATACACTATATATAAATTTTTTTTGTAGTATACACTATATATACATTTGTTTTGTAGTATACACTATATATACATATTATTTTTTTGTAGTATACACTATATATACATTTGTTTTGTATACACTATACACTATACACTATACATATTATTTTTGTAGTATACACTATATATACATTTTTTTTGTAGTATACACTATATATAATTTTTTTTGTAGTATACACTATATATACATTTGTTTTTGTAGTATACACTATATATACATTTGTTTTGTAGTATACACTATATATACATTTTTTGTAGTATACACTATATATACATATTATTTTTAGTAGTATACACTATATATACATATTATTTTTTGTAGTATACACTATATATACATTTTTTTTGTAGTATACACTATATATACATTTTTTTTGTAGTAAACATTATATATATTTTTTTTGTAGTATACACTATATATATATACAGTATATATATATATTGTGGTTAAATTAAAAACATTTCTAATCATATGGATTTAATCAGAAGTCCTACGTTATGTCAGAGTCCGCAGAACCCCCCTTACATCAGAGTCAGCAGAGCGTCCATGACATCTGTAGTCTGTCTGTAGAGTCCTCCCTAAATCAGAGTCTGCAGAACCCCCCTTACCAAGGGCGTCCCTAGGCAGGTGCGGGGGTACGCGCTGCACCGGGTGACACCTACCTCATGGGGTGACACTGGACCCGCTCCACGAAAAGCTAAGTTGTAAAGCAAGCCGACAATCCCAGCAGGATGGATCGGATCTGCGGATTGAGCATAATGGATCGGAGTCAGATCCATTATGCTCAATCTGCAGATCCGATCCATTCTGCGGGGATTGTCGGAGGGGGTGTCACCAAGTGTTATCGCACTGGGTGACACCAACTGTAGGGACTCCCCTGCCCCTTACATCAGAGTCTGTAGAGTGCTCCCTACATCAGAGTCTGCAGAACCCCCCTTACATCAGAGTTAGCAGAGCTCCCATTACATCAGAGTCTGCAGAGCCCCCCTTACATCAGAGTCCGCAGAGCTCCCATTACATCAGAGTTAGCAGAGCCCCCCTTACATCAGAGTTAGCAGAGCCCCCCTTACATCAGAGTTAGCAGAGTCCCCCTTACATCAGAGTTAGCAGAGTCCCCCTTACATCAGAGTTAGCAGAGTCCTCTTACATATCAGAGTCCAAAGAGCCTCCCCTTAAATCTTGTCTTTTCCAATCTTGAAAAAAGTAGAATTGTGAATTTTGCATACAGATAATAAAAATCCAGGTCTGGCATACAGAATGAATTATCTCGCATGTCCTCAGCTCACACTAACCCCGCACACACCCTGTCATTTAATAATGCGCTGGCTGTAATATAATGAACCAGATTTTTACACGGCCCAATTATAAACGGCTCAGGATTCTTTGGCAATTATGCAGGAGTTCCAAAAACATGAAACAAAATATTTACCTGTAGATGAATATGGCATCCTGTCCCTGAGGTGCAGCTAACTCCCCTGGGATATCGATGAGATACAGGCCAATAAAATAAAAAACTTCAGCGACCCCTAGTATACTGGAAATTTTTCCACACAAAAAAGAAAAAAAAACTTATAATACAAGTTACAAAACCAAAAAAACATTCAATGTATTTATTGCAGGATTTTATGTGATAGAAAATGACCGTAAGTTTAAAAAATAGATAGGCATGTATAATTGTTAAGTGGAAATATGAATTGTAAAATAAGAAATGGTTTTTAAAATTTTTTTAAAAATAAAACATAACACTAAAAGTGTGGCGTGCATTAAAATATTCAGTACCTCCCATTACTCTGATACCCCTAATTAAAATACAACACAATATCAAAAAATACAATTACCTAAATCAATAAAGCTCCACCTAAATAAACAAACAATCAGAGTCAAAAAACATGCAAAATTAACAACTCACATATATACACAGCTGTTAACTGGTGAATTTAATGATTAAGTTATATACTAGACACGATAATATATATATAATGAATAATATCACATACTGATTCACAACATTTGAACATGGGCATAAACAATATATAAGAAAGCGCACATATTTCTAAACTATATTGCATAAACAAATAACCCACAAAACAAACTTAAAAATCAATTTCATTAAAAATTGCCCGTTTAAAAAAAATCTAAAACACCACCAGCCCTTCTATTTTCCATATAATTTTTAAAAATGTATCCATTTTTAAAACCCACATATTCTCCCAACACACATTACAACATTCAAATATCAAACCCCAAATCCCCCGACCATAAGATTTGCACCATAAATTCAGTAAAACCTATCTTATACCCCCCCCATTTGTATTCAAAAAAAAAAACCCGCTCCCCCCCCCTCAACACATAAATTATATATTTTAAACAATAAAATATACCCCGTACAATAAAATACACAACCACAATATTCAACCTATACCCCCCCCACATATATATAAGACGATATATATATACACATATTTAACCCAAAACCCCCCCCCCCACAAAATCCCAAATATCAACCATAGAATACGGCCAAAAGTACTAATAAAGTAGCCCTCAAATATACACTGGCAAGAATTTGACTTAATAAAAATACCCAAAAACAAATATATATAAATTCATCCATATGGAAGCCGCTTGGCACAGAGACTAATGAGACAAGTGGCCTCACAAAGTAAGAATGTCATTAGAGACTGCGGACCAGGTTGCCCTAAATTTACAAACAGATGTCAACATACAATCATACACAACATGCTACAGTCACACATGATTTTACATATACATACACTACATGTGACCCAGCACCAGCACACAGCACTCACCTTCAAATGTCACCACAGCTGCCCTAAGGTAACAAGAAGGAGGTGAGCCGAGTAGCGCATTACTCTGAGTGAGCAGCTGGCCACACCCCCATCCACCCCTCTGCACACTGCGAAGCACGTCACCAAGGAGAAACTCAATCAAGATGCCTTGACAACACGCAGCTGGGGTGATGATGGAGGAGTAATGAAACTGTCCTCCATGTCTCACTCAGTTCCAAAAGAATGAATTGTGGTGCCCAGTCACAACAGGGGACAACACGTATTCCAGCAAAATTACCCAATTTTCGGGACGTGACACGCGCTTTAAAAATCACGGGACCGTCCTGGCCAACTCAATTTGACAACTATGACAGTCCCTAAATAGCTAAGCTAGGTCCCAGGGGATGGGACTGACCATTTAGGAAACTCTAGCACTGTGCCCCGAGGGCCCAGGGGGTCAAGTAGGGTGCCCCAATATGAGATGCCCCTGGTACCTTTTTTCATCAGGCATTTTTCACTTGAGTTTGGGGCAAGGACCACAAGGGGTCCACCATGAATCCCCTATATGCCGCGGGGGCTCCCACGAGTGACGTCAGTCCCGCGCCGCTTGGCTAGGTCAGTGGGCTGTGCTGTCTTAAGTGGATCACATTTCCTGTATATATAATGAACCTGTTTATTTGTAATATAGTTTATATACGCATCCTACTAGGAATTTTTTTTATAGTTAAAACCCTATCCCTTCTAGGTCTGGGAGTTCACATTGCACTAGTATTTACCTTAGGGCTCTACAATAACCCAGCCATAGCGCTAGAGCCATGTTAAGCTTCCCAGTGGCCACTTCGGGAACTCATTCACTTAAAATCTGGTTTGCAGCGCACATTAGAAAACTACTAGGAGGGACTAAAGCACAATGTATATCAAGTTTGATGCTGAAAAAAAAGTTCCGGATGCTACACCAACAGATTCTGCCTGTGAGAAAGCTGGTGTTCCCAGGCTGGTTGAACAACGAAGGAGATATGATACATATAACAACATGCTACATTCAAACACGATGCTAAAAGTATTACATCACTCACTACATGTGTCCCATCCACCACAGCACACTCAACCCTTCAATTGCTACATGCTGCCTCTAGGTAAAGGAAGTGAGTGCCGGGTGCCGATTATCTGGTGTTCCAGGCTGGTTTGGACAACAGATTGAAGGATCTCCCCATACACCAGCAGATCTTGTCTTCCATGTCCTCTGACACAAAGACCGAATGCCTGCGCATCAAACCTCACACAAGGCCACATACAACTGGCCATTGCTACAACTATCCTTTCTGGAGGTCACTCTCAATGAATAGCTATGAGATAGCCCGGGTTATAATGACAACAATTACACCAAGACTACCTACCAGGTCCTTCTCTGCAGGTAATTACTTTGTTTAGAGATAGGAATGTATGGGACTGACCGAATGTAATGGGAAACTTCGGGCACTGCTTGAGGGCCTGGGTGTCAGTAGGTGGGCCCTCCATGAGAATGCCCCCTGTTAAACCTTTATATAGTTAGGCTTTTTTTGAGTTTGTGCAAGGACAACAGGGGCCCCATGATCCCTAATTGCCCGGGACGTGCCCCAATGAGTTGTCAGTCCGCCCCAGGATCATTAATCCTCTTCCTATACACATCAAAGCTGGTATTACTAATGCTATACTGCTTGCGTGTACTTATGGTGAATGTTATATGCTGGTTGCGGGAGTAGTTCTCGAATCTGACTGATTTAGATTAGCTTTCCTACACGTGAATTGGAAATCCCCATATGGTCCCAGAATGTCTCCTTTCTACCTGGGTTGGAAATGCTGCCTAGTGTCCGGGGTAAGGTAAATTTAGTGCCCCAGGGGCAAAGAATGCCAAAACAGCCACCCCCCCCCCCCACCCCCCCCCAAAATGTATGAAGACATATATGAAGCTGCAAAAAAACTTCTCTCTCATCCCAACCCAGAATATCTCCCCCATAACAAAGGGTTTCCCCCTTTTCCAGTACAAAGCCCCCTTTCCAATCTCCAATGATTTTCCTCCCCAAATTCCCCTGCTTAGCACAAATCCGCTCAATAACCATGCCCCTAAATTCCCCTCTATGAGCATAAATTATCTACCCCCCCCCCCAAAAAAAAACTCCACCCCATCCGCACAAAACCCTCAAATCTCCCCTCTCCCTAGCCAACTGATTCTCCCCCACAAATTTCCCCACCTAGAAACAAATCCCCCCCAATCATCCCTGTCCCTCAATTCCTCTATGACAAAAATCATCTCCCCCCCCCAATCCCCCACAATGCCCAGCACAAATCCCACCAAATCCCCGTCTCCTAGCACAGATTCACCTCCCCCCCCCCCCAAATCCCCCTCTTCCAGCACAAAATCACTCCAAATCCCCTCTCCTAGCAACAATCCCTCCCCCCCCCCAAATCTCCCCACCTATGAACTAATCCCCCGAAACATCCCTGCCCCTCCTAAATTCCTCGATGATCATAAATCCCCCCCCACCAATCCCCCTCATCCAGCACGAAATCCCTCCAAAACCCCACACCTAGAACAACCCTCCCCCCAATATGAGACCGACCTAGAACAAATCCCCCCATCATCCATGTCCCCTCAGAATTCCCACTACGAGCAAGAAAATCCTCATCCAGCACCAAAAAAATCCCCCTCGTTCTAGCACAAAATCCCTCCAAAGTCCCCTCTACCTAAGCAACAATCCCCCCAAAAATCACCCCACCTAAACAAATCCCCCCAAATCATCCCCAGCCCCTCAATTTTTCCCACTATGAGCATAAATCCCTCCCCCCAAATCCCCCTCTTCAAGCACAAATCCCTCCAAATCCCTAACGGTCCTAGCACTACCCCACAAATCCCCCCCCCCCCCCAATCCATCCCTGAAATCTCCTCCCCACCTACCCCCCCCAAATAGAAAATCTAAATCCCCTCACCCACAATTCCCCCCCCCCCCAATCCCCCTCCCAGCACAAATCCTCCAAATCCCCCTCAAATTCCCTCTATCCCACCTAGCATAAATCCCTGGCCCCTCACATTCCCCCATGAGCCCCCCAATCCCCCTCATCCAGCACAAATCCCTCCAAATCCCCTCTCCTAGAACAACCCCCCCCCCCAATTTCCCCACCTAGAACAAAATCCCCCCAAATCATCCATGTCCCTCAAATTCCCTCTACGAGCCAAAAATCCTCTCCAAGCACCAAAAAAAATCCCCCTCCTTCTAGCACAAATCCCTCCAAATCCCCTCTCCTAGCACAATCCCCCCAAAAATCTCCCCACCTAGAACAATCCCCCCCCAATCATCCCTGCCCCTCAATTTCCCTCTATGAGCATAAATCCCTCCCCCCAAATCCCCCTCTTCAAGCACAAATCCCTCCATATCCCCTCTCCTAGCAAAATTTCCCCCCCAAAACTTCCCCGTCTAGAACAAATCCCCCCAATCATCCCTGCCCATCCTCACATTTCCTCTATGAGCATAAATCCCCCCCCCCCCAAATCCCCCCTCTTCTAGCACAAATCCCTCCAAATCACCTCTCCTAGCACTATTCTCCCCCCAAATTTCCCCACCTAGAACAAATCCCCCCAATCATCCATGTCCCCCAAATTCCCTCTATGAGCATAAATCCTCTCCCCCACCAAAAAAATTCCCCTCTCTAGCACAAATCCCTCCAAATCCCCTCTCCTAGAACAATCCCCCCCCAAAATTTCCCCTTCTAGAACAAATCCCCCCCAATCATCCCTACTCAAATCTCCCCCCAGCACAAATCTCCCTTCCGAAAAAGAAATTCAACCCTCCTAGTTCAAATTCCACTCCAAATCACCCCTTCTAGTACAAATCCCTACAAATCCCCTCTCCTAGTACTATTATCTGCCCAAATTTCCCCACCTAGAACCAAATCCCCCCAATCATCCATGCCCTTCAAATTCCCCTCTATGAGCATAAATCCCAATCCCCAAATCCCCCTTTTCCCAGCACAAATCCCTCCAAATCCCCTCTCATTGTACAAACCCCCCCCCCCAAATCTCCCCACCTAGAACAAATCCCCCAATCATTCCTGTCCCTAAAATTCCCCCTATGAGCATAAATCCCTCCCCCCCAAATCCCTTTTTCCAGTACAAATCCCTCCAAATCCCCTCTCCTAGCACTTATTTCCCCCCACCCAAATTTCCCCTCCTAGAACAAATCCCCTCACTCATCCCTACTAGCACAACCCCCCCCCCCCCCACCCCCCCACACCAAATCTCCCTTCCTAAAAGAAATCAATCCTCCTAGTTCAAATCCCCACTCCAAATCACCCTTCTAGCACAAGCCCCCAAAGCCTCATGGTGCAAAGGGCAGCTCCTGCCATGGATAAGGGGGTACCACCAGTCCTCTTGTATGGGGCCCAGGCCCTGCAGGAGGGCCCAAGCAGCTGGGTGAATCGAATGTGGGCATGGAGGGTGATCGGTATGGCTGGGGGGCAATTACTGGAACCGATCCCCTGTACGGCTCTCCCTGCAGCAGCTTAAAGCTGGCTTCTTCTGCTCTCTTTTCTGCTTGTTTTCAGCTGCTGCAGAGAGAGCCCTACAGGGGAGCGGTTCCAGTAATTGCCCCCTCACTGCACCTATCACCCTCCCTGTGCACAATACATTTCACCCTGCCAGTTTCCCCTATGTGCCCCCACCCCTGCAGTGCTGCCGACTTCTCTCCTCTCCTCCCCACCAGCAGCTGCAAGCACATAATAGGATTCTTCAGGATAGAGAGTGGGGGAAGGGTGCAAATTTACCAGGTCCTTCCTTTCCTGAATGAACACAATGAGTGATCGGTACCGATCACTCACTGCGTTCATTCATAAATAAAGCCTAGAAAATAGTTTTGATTGGGGTGGGGGGCCCTGTCAAGTTGGCTGTATGGGGCCCCATGGTTTCTAACAACAGCCCTGGCCCTGGTGCTGCCAATCCCACTCTTCCACTTAGAGAAGGCTCTGGATTTCTCTTATTTATCTACAGGTTTAGCACAATGTCCTGTTTGGAGGTCCACTTGTTATACCCAAAAGAAGACAACACTCCATATTAGAGCGGAACCAGGGACGGACTGACAACTCATGGGGCCCCCGGGCAATAGGGGATCATGGGGCCCCTGTGTCCTTGCCCAAACTCATAAAAGCCTATGAAAAAGGTACCAGGGGCATCTCATGGGGCCCCCTACTGACCCCGGGCCCTCGAGCAGTGCCGAGTTTCCAAATGGTCAGTCCGCCCCTGAGCGGAACTATACTCACCTCCGATCCCACCATGCGCCCCGTCTGGTCTCTGACATCTTCGGGCAGCCGGCTTCCGGATCCCAAATGCTGACTGCTGTCAATGACCGGGCAGGGATGATATCACTCACGCACGGCTCACTGTAGAGGGGTGGACAGGCAGGTAGGTAGCTTTAATGCAGAAGAGACAAAGCATTAAATATCCTGCCTGTCCGCCCATTTTTAATCTTTACCTAGAAAATGGAAAGCTGTGATGAGTGAGGATAAGTATGACTCAGCCCCAAATTCAATAGTATACAGAAGAAGAAAATCCTAAGGAACAATGGGTTATAGTTAAAAAGTCATATTATTTATTATTATTATTATTATTATTATTATAAAAAAAAGTAATCATATTTATTATTTTATTTTTTACCATCATTGGTATCAGTGGGAGGAATAGTGCCCCATCATTGGTGTCAGTGGGAGGAATAGTGCCCCATCATTGGTGTCAGTGGGAGGAATAGTGCCCCATCATTGGTGTCAGTGGGAGGAATAGTGCCCCATCATTGGTGTCAGTGGGAGGAATAGTGCCCCATCATTGGTATCAGTGGGAGGAATAGTGACCCATCATTGGTGTCAGTGGGAGGAATAGTACCCCATCATTGGTGTCAGTGGGAAGAATAGTGCCCCATCATTGGTGTCAGTGGGGGGAATAGTGCCTCATCATTGGTATCAGTGGGAGCAATAGTGCCCCATCATTGGTATCAGTGGGAGGAATAGTGCCCCATCATTGGTGTCAGTGGGAGGAATAGTGCCCCATCATTGGTGTCAGTGGGAGGAATAGTGCCCCATCATTGGTATCAGTGGCAAGAATAATGCCCCATCATTGGTGTCAGTGGGAGGAATAGTGCCTAATTGTTTATATCAGTGGGAGGAATAGTGCCCCATCATTGGTGTCAGTTAGAGGAATAGTGCCCCATCATTGGTGTCAGTGGGAGGAATAGTGCCCCATCATTGGTGTCAGTGGGAGGAATAGTGCCCCATAATTGGTATCAGTGGGAGGAATAGTGCCCCATAATTGGTGTCAGTGGGAGGAGTAGTGCCCCATCATTGGGGTCAGTGGGAGGAGTAGTGCCCCATCATTGGTATCAGTGGGAGGAATAGTGCCCCATCATTGGGGGTCAGTGGGAGGAATAGTGCCTCATCATTGGTATCAGTGGGAGGAATAGTGCCCCGTCATTGGTATCAGTGGGAGGAATAGTGCCCCATCATTGGTATCAGTGGGAGGAATAGTGCCCCATCATTGGTGTCAGTGGGAGGAATAGTGCCCCATCATTGGTGTCAGTGGGAGGAATAGTACCCCATCATTGGTATCAGTGGGAGGGATAGTGCCTAATTGTTTATATCAGTGGGAGGAATTGTGCCCAATCATTGGTGTCAGTGGAAGGAAAAATATCCCATTGTTGGTGTCAGTGAGAGGAATGGTTCCCCACTGTTGGTGCCAGTGCAAGAAATGGAGCCTCCTTGTTGGTGTCAGGGGGAGGAAAAGCACCCCAAGATCCAGCTAGAGGCATTCAAAGGACTGCATTTGGCCCACAGGCCATAGTTGGAGACCATTGCTATACTACAACAAATGGCTCAAAATAATGATTGCAGTACCTACAAGGAGCCAGCAGGGGGAGCCAAAGAAACAAAAAAGGGCCATTTCAGTTGATGACATAGGCCAGGGGACTAATGCTGGGAATGTTATGACAGCAAACATGGAAATTTCATACATACAGAAAATTTGTGGTATTTTTGTGTTCTTACATAAAATTCATTACATATGTAATATGTTTCTTTTTTTGATGATGATCACGATGATAAAAACATGGGCAGCACAGCGGCTAAATGGTTAGCACTTCTGCCAGGCAGTACTCGGGTCGTTGGTTCGCATCCCAACCACGGCACCACCTGCCTGGAATTTGCATGTTCTCCCTGTGCCTGCGTGGGTTTCCTCCAGGTACTCCCGGTTTCCTCCTCCCACACTCCAAAGACATGCTGGTAGGTGAATTGGCTCCTGTCTACATTGGCCCTAACGGGCGGACTGACCGTTTGGAAACTCGGACACTCCCCATGAGTTGTCAGTCTGCCCCTGGGCCCTAGTATGTGTATGTATGAATGTGAGTTAGGGACCTTAGATTGTATGCTCCTCGGGGGCGGGGACTGATGTGAATGTAAAATATATACATATGTACATTGATGGTGCTATATAAGTACCTGAAATAATAATACTGCACTCCAGTGGAGGTGACCTGCGCATTAAACTTTTTTTGCTGCCAGATCCATTTTTGCTATTTTTTTTCTTTTTCTTGCACAAGTCTAAAAAATTGTTTTAGGTCTGAAGATTATTTTAAACCCCTAAGGGCCCCCCGTTAACCCTTTCACCGCCAGAGCCAGTTTTGCAGCACCCTTTGTTTCACTTTTTTTTTCCTCTCTAATGAGAGATCAGGAGACTTTTAGAACGTGTGACGTGTCCCAGGAGGCTATGAGCGAGGAGCGGGGTGGGACAAGCGACATCATACGGGGACTGCGGAAGCAGCAGGGAGTACATACAAAAATTAGTATCAGGGGCGGACTGACAATTTGGAAACTCGGGCACTGCCCGAGGGCCCGGGGTCCGTAGGGGGCCCCATGAGATGCCCCTGGTACCTTTTTCATAGGCTTTTTTGAGTTTGGGCAAAGACACAGGGGGCCCCATGATCCCCTATTGCCCGGGGGGCCCCATGAGTTGCCTGTCCGCCCCTGATTAGTACCGTGCAATTTGGTGCCCGCAGACGCACTGCATTTGTGATCTGTGTTTGGAGGGCCATTTACAATTCATTGGCCCAGGGGCGGACTGACCATTTAAAATCGGGCAATGCCCGAGGGCCCGGGGTCAGTAGGGGGCACCATGAGATGCCCCTGTTACCTTTTTCATAGGCTTTTTTGAGTTTGGGCAAGGACACAGGGGCCCCATGATCCCCTATTGCCCGGGGGCCCCATGAGTTTGTCAGTCTGCCCCTGCATTGGCCCCCATATGCAGAGCACAAGGGCAGTGCATTTGAATGTGGTGCAGAAAATGCGCACCTTTCTGCACTGGTTTTCCATGTTCTGGTGTGAAGCGGTCTAGGCCCACACCTATGCGTTTTCCAGAAACGCACAGCAGTCCATTTGACATGATTTCCTATGGGACAGGTGTGCATTTTTTTGGAAAGAGTCAGCCCGGGTTCACACTGATGCGGTGCGGCACATCGCATGTGATTCGTACATGAACTGCACTGCATTCCTCTGCCAATCATATGCGATTTGTGTGCGGTGCGATTTGTGTGGCTCAAATCGCACTGCATCTGCACCAAGAAGGTGCAGGATCCTTTTATAGTCTGCACCAGAATCGGATCGCATGGGTGTTCACATTTATGCGATCCGATTCTGCACATCGCACCGCGTTTTGCGAACTGATTTCGGGGTGTCGTTAACTTATTAAAATACACACCCACAGCGGTTCGTGTGAACGGGGCGCGATTATGATCCGGTGTGGAAATCGCACAAAAACGGTGCAAGTTCCGCACCGCGTCAGTGTGAATCCGGACTGAGAGACTTTTTTAAATGCAATACATTGCGATTTTTGTGTTCTATAGACTTCAATGGAGACGCTGCAGAAAAGCATGGAGTGTGTTTTTGATGAGTTTTTGATGCGCTTTGCATTTTATTCTGCCCAGCAACAAGTTAAAAAAAACCCAAAAAAACTCAAAATGCATCAAAAACGCATGTGAAAAAAATGCAAAACGCGCCGCGAAAAGCACCGAAGAAACGGATGAAACGAAAAATGCATAGGTGTGATCTGTACCCTAACCGCCTCCCGCTGGCCATATGACGGATGGGTGGCGGTGCTCTCGTTCTAGGAGGACATCATATAAACGCCGTCCCACTCTAATTATGCATGTGCAGCCCCGGGGGGGGGGGGGGGGGGGGTGGGCGCACGGCGCCGCGATTGGTGGTGCGATGTGTCCCTGGGACACAGCAGATCACCAATTACAGTAAAGAGCCGATGATTGCTGCTCTGTCATGTGATCAGCTGTGTCCAATCCCAGCTCATCGCATGTAAATAGGAATGCCGGTCCTCTCCTCACACTGACAGTGCAGGAGAGCCGGTAAGTGGCATTCCTCAGAGGGGACATCTACATCAGGGCACTGAGTACCCATCAATGCCACCTGTCAGTGCCTATCAGTGCACATCAATGCCGCATATCAGTGCCCAACAGAGTTTCCTTTCAGTGCCAGCTATCAGTGCCAGTCATTGCTGCCTTTTGGTGTCAGTCAGTGTTGCTTATCAGTGCCGCCAATCAGTGCCACCTATTAGTGCCAGTCAGTGCCGTCTATCAGTGCCCGCCAGTGCCGCCTAGCAGTTCCAATCAGTGCTGTCTTACAGTTCCAATCAGTGCTGCCTATCAGTGCCCGTCAGTGCCACCTGGCAGTTCCAATCAGTGCCGCCTTACAGTTCCAATCAGTGCCACCTATTAGTGCCCATCAGTGCCACCTAGCAGTTCTAATCAGTGCCGCCTTACAGTTCCAATCAGTGCCACCTATAAGTGCCCATCAGTGCACATCAATGCCGCATATCAGTACCCATCAGAGTTTCCTTTCAGTGCCAGCTATCAGTGCCAGTCATTGCTGCCTTTTGATGTCAGTCAGTGTCGCTTATCAGTGTTGCCAATCAGTGCCACCTATTAGTGCCAGTCATTGCCTCCTATCAGTGCCTGTCAGTGTTGACTAACAGCTCCAATGAGTGCTAACAGTTTCCAATCAGTGCCACCTATTAGTGCCCGTCAGTGCCACCTAGCAGTTCTAATCAGTGCCGCCTTACAGTTCCAATCAGTGCCACCTATAAGTGACCATCAGTGCACATTAATGCCGCATATCAGTGCCCATCAGAGTTTCCTTTCAGTGCCAGCTATCAGTGCCAGTCATTGCTGCCTTTTGATGTCAGTCAGTGTCGCTTATCAGTGTCGCCAATCAGTGCCACCTATTAGTGCCAGTCAGTGTTGACTAACAGCTCAATCAGTGCTAACAGTTCCAATCAGTGCCACCTATTAGTGCCCGTCAGTGCCACCTAGCAGTTCCAATCAGTGCCGCCTTACAGTTTCAATCAGTGCCACCTAAAAGTGCCCATCAGTGCTGCCTATCAGTTCCAATCAGTGCCAGTCAGCGCCTCCTATCAGTGCCTGTCAGTGTTGACTAACAGCTCCAATCAGTACTAACAGTTCCAATCAGTGCCAGCTATTAGTGCCCGTCAGTGCCACCTAGCAGTTCCAATCAGTGCCGCCTTACAGTTTCAATCAGTGCCACCTATAAGTGCCCAACAGTGCTGCCTAACATTTCCAATCAGTGCCAGTCAGTGCCTCCTATTAGTGCCTGTCAGTGTTGACTAACAGCTCCAATCAGTGCTAACAGTTCCAATCAGTGCCAGCTATTAGTGCCCGTCAGTGCCACCTAGCAGTTCCAATCAGTGCTGCCTATAAGTGCCCATCAGTGCCCGTCAGTGTTGACTAACAGCTCCAATCAGTGCTGCCTATCAGTGCCATATATGAGTGCTGCCTTTCAGTGCCCATCAGTGATGTCTATCAATGTCCACAAGTGATGCCTGTCCATGCCCATCAGTCCGGCCTATCAGTGCCCATCACTGCAGCCTCATTAGTGCACATCGGTGGAGAAATTTTTTTTATTTACAAAATTTTATAACAGAAACTAAGAAAAATGTAAAAAAAATTTTTTTCAGTCTGTTTAGCAAAAAATAACCCCCCACAGTGGTGATTAAATGCCACCAAAAGAAAGCTCTATTTGTGTGAAAAAAAATGATACAAATGTCATATGGGAACAATGTTGCATGACCGCGCAATTGTCATTCACAGTGCGACAGCACTGAAAGCTGGAAATTGGCCTGGACAGGAAGGGGGTGGAAGTGGCCGTAAGCGAGGGGTTAATGAGTGAAGTTACTCCCCTAATCATACAAAGGATCACAGGAGTACCAGAGCTGAGAGGGTTAAAGAAATGGCGCTTTTCCAGTTTCCATCCGAGGTGTCCCTTGGCGCGGTGAGGGGACCTTGCATCGTCTACAGAAGAGGAACTAGCAGAGGCTTCCGCCCCAGATGGCTCTGTGGTCCGTCTGTGTGATCTCCTAGAAATAGTGACACCATCGAGGCTTGCCGGATTCACCGCCATCAGCACAGTCCTGAGTTGTCCTCCGCAGGATCTTCAGGACAGAGGTTACTCCGTGTCATTGCTGAGTCCTGGACTCGCATCGGCCATGGAGAAGGAGCTCAAGGCTGCTTATGGGCTCAGTGCTTACACTTTCTCTGCCTTGCAGCACTGGGGTCAGCTATTCAGATCCTGAGCAAGACACTACCTGCATGGAGTGTGCATGTTCTCCCTGTGCTTGTGTGGGTTTCCTCTGGGTGCTCCTGGAGATAGTCAGAGACTGAAGTCATACTACAGGAGATGGTCAGAGAGTGCAGGCATACTATAGGAGATGGAAGAGATAAACAGAGACTGCAACATAATACATGAGATGGTCAGAGACTGCAGACATACTACAGGAGAGAGTAAGAGACTGCAGGCATACTATAGGAGATGTTCAGAGACTGCAGATATACTACAGGAGATGGTCAGAGACTGCAGACATACTACAGGAGATGGTCAGAGACTGCAGACATAGTACAGGAGAGAGTAAGAGACTGCAGGCATACTAAAGGAGATGGTCAGAGACTGCAGACATACTACAGGAGATGGTCAGAGACTGCAAACATACTACAGGAGATGGTCAGAGACTGCAGACATACTACAGGAGAGAGTAAGAGACTGCAGGCATACTATAGGAGGTGGTCAGAGACTGCAGACATACTACAGGAGATGGTCAGAGACTGCAGACATACTACAGGAGATGGTCAGAGACTGCAAACATACTACAGGAGATGGTCAGAGACTGCAGACATACTACAGGAGAGAGTAAGAGACTGCAGGCATACTATAGGAGATGGTCAGAGACTGCAGACATGCTACAGGAGATGGTCAGAGACTGCAGACATACTACAGGAGATGGTCAGAGACTGAAGACATACTACAGGAGATGGAAGAGATAGTCACAGACTGCAGGCATGCTACAGGAGATGGTCAGAGACTGCAGACACGATACAGGAGATGGTCAGAAGCTGAGGACATACTACAGGAGATAGTCAGAGACTGCAGGCATACTACAGGAGATGGAAGAGATAGTCAGAGACTGCAGGCATATTACAGAAGATGGTCAGAGACTGCAGACACGATACAACAGATGGTCAGAGACTGCAGACATACTACAGGAGATGGTCAGAGACTGCAGACATACTACAGGAGATGGTCAGAGACTGCAGACATACTACAGGAGATGGTCAGAGACTGCAGACATACTACAGGAGGTGGTCAGAGACTGCAGACATACTACAGGAGATGGACAGAGTCTGCAGACATACTACAGGAGGTGGTCAGAGACTGCAGACATACTACAGGAGATGGTCAGATGACGGTAAAAGGCCAATCACAGCTGATCACCACGTAAATACACTTGCTGGTTATCAGTAGTACTTTCCTCAATCTGTCACAGGACAGTACTGCAGGTAATTGGCAACTGCCAAAGCAGACATCTGCACTGATAATCAGTGCCGCCTCAACAGTGCTGCCCATAAGTGCCCAACAGTGCTGCCCATCTGTGTCTGTCAGTGCCACCAATCATTGCTGCCATTCAGTACCACCAGTTAGTGTATCAGTCAGTGCCCTTCAATGCTACCTATTAGTGCTCTTCAGTGCTGCCTATCAGTGCCCATCATTGCCACATATCAGTACAGCATCATCAGTACCTCCTCATCAGTGCCCACCAGTGCCGCCTCATTAGTGCTGCATCAGTGCAGCCTATCAGTGTCCATCAGTGCTGCCTATCAGTGCCCATCAGTGCTGCCTCATCAGTGCTGCCTATCAGTGCCCATCAGTGCTGCCTATCAGCGCCCATCAGTGCTGCCTATCAGTGCAACCTCATCAGTGCAGCCCATCAGTGCTCCCTATCACTGTAGCCTCATCAGTGCAGCCTATCAGTGCCCATCAGTGCTGCCTATCAATACAGCCTCATCATCGCACATCAAGGAGAAAAATTACATGTTTGCAAAATTTTATAATAGAAACATAGAAAACCTATTTTCCCCCAAAATTTTTGCTCTATTTTCGTCTATAGTGCAAAAAAATAAACCCCCAGCAGTGATTAAATACTACCAAAAGAAAGCTCTGTGTGTGTGAGAAAAATGAAAAAATGTCATATGGGTACAGAGTTGCATGACCGCGCAATTGTCATTCAAAGTGCGTAAGTGCTGAAAGCTGATAATTGGCCTGGGCCGGAAGGGGGCGGAAGTGCCTGGTAGGCGAGTGGCTAACTGGCCATTGCGCGGTCATGCAACACTATACCCAAATTAAATTGATATCGTTTATTCACACGAATAGAGCTTTCTATTGGTGGTATTTAACCACTTGCCTACTGGGCACTGTTATGCCCCTTTTTAATTTTTTTTACTTTTTTTTTACCTTTTTAACATACTTTCATCAGAGTAGTGCAGTGTCACCATAGTACTACTCGGGGGAGGGGTTTTCTTTTTTTTCTCGATGATCACTGTATAAGCAACAGTTTTAGCTGTCATACGTGGCTTAACATTCATGAACAGCTAGCTTATGGTCAGGGGCGGACTGACAACTCATGAGGCCCCCGGGCAATAGGGGATCATGGGACCCCTGTGTCCTTGCCCAAACTCAAAAAAGCCTATGAAAAAGGTACCAGGGGCATCTCATGGGGCCCCCTACTGACCCTGGGCCCTCGGGCAGTGCCGAGTTTCCAAATGGTCAGTCCACCCCTGCTTATGGCTTTGATCAGTGATTGGCCACAGCTAATCACATGGTACAGGTAACCAGATACCATGTGATTGCTGTGGGCCAATCACAGATCAAAACCATAAGCAAAGCCGTTCACGAATGGAAATCCATCCATGATATTTTGTTTACATTGTTACTATGTGATCACCATGATTGGTCACAGGGATCACATGATACCCCGGCCGCTCATAGAGTGCCTTTGCAAACCCAGATATTACCTTGTAAAAGTAGCGGTGACATCATCACTGTGTACAGCCGTGGAGGGCCTAATAAATACGTAAACATTCAGCTTTACGAACTTTGTTATTCATAATGGACTCTTCCTTTATTTTTTGTTATATTGCCAAGAAGGGTTAGGACCTTTGAAAAGTTCACATTTTGCGATTTGCAAATGCGTACAAACTTGTCTTTGCGCCACAGGTATAGGACACCCCATTGATTTCAATAGGTTGCCCTGAGCGCAACATGGCAAAACAGCTTCTGCGCTTTTTTTGAGCATTTTTTGCCATGTACGACGCGTATTGTTTTCTTGCCACAAACGCGCATCTTTTATACAGAGTTTGGGGTGCCATTAAGAATTAGTGGCAGCGTAAGCGAGGCGGGATTTTTTTTTTGCGCATTTATTAAATGCATGCAAAATGCCGCGATTCACGAAACACTCGCGTGTGAACGAAGCCTTATTGTTGTCCTCGTCAGAGAAATTTCTTTTCACTTCCTGTCTTGGTGAATAATATTATTATAAAAGATATATACAGCGCCAACAAAAAAAAAAGAAAAAAAAAGGAAAAGGAAGAAAAAAAGAAAAGAAAAAAGGAAAGACAAAAAAAGAAAAAAAAAGAAGAAAAAAAGAAAGAAAAAAGGAAGAAAAAAAGAAAGAATAAAAGAAAGAAAAAAAAAAAAAAAAAAAAAGAAAAAGGAAGAAAAAAAGAAAGTAAAAAGGAGGAATGAACGAAAGAAAAAAAGAAGAAAAAAGGAAGGAAAAAAAAAAAAGAAGAAAAAAGAAAGCATAAAAGAAAGAAAAAAAGAAGAAAAAAGAAAGAAAAAAAGAAAAAGGAAGAAAAAAAAAAGAAAAAAGGAAGAAAAAAAGAAAGTAAAAAAGGAGAAAAAAAGAAAGAAAAATAAAGAAAAAAAGAAGAAAAAAAGAAAGAAAAAGGAAGAAAAAAAGAGAAAAAAGGAAGACGGCACAGTTACAGGGTTAGGAGGGTCCTGGGCATAGGAGCTTGCAATCTAAAGGGTGATACCTTGACCCAGTGGTCGGCAAGCCGCGGCTCGCGAGCCACATGCGGCTCTTTACCCACTTTAATGCGGCTCTTCTGTGCGCCCGCTCCCCTCCCTCCTCTCGGTCGGCCGCTCCCCTGCCTCCTCTCGGTCGGCCGCCCCAAAAATCCGCGCGGACCTTTTAATCCGGGCCCGCGGATGTGGCTGTCAGGATGTGTGTAGGCGGGGCGGGGCAGCGTGACGAACGGAAGGGGAGGGGAGCTAGGCTCCTCTCACAGTCCGCCCTGAAGACCCGAACGGCGCGGGAAGACAGCGAGAGGAACGCGCGGATCAAAGGTAAGTGAATTGACACGGGGGACTTGGCTTACTAGAAGGGGGGGGAATAGTACTGTGGGGGATGAATTACTATATGAGGGGTGAAATACTATATGATGAGGGGTGAATACTATATGAGGGGTGTGAAATACTAAAATGCAAAATGCCGCGATTCACGAAACACTCGCGTGTGAACGAAGCCTTATTGTTGTCCTCGTCAGAGAAATTTCTTTTCACTTCCTGTCTTGGTGAATAATATTATTATAAAAGATATATACAGCGCCAACAAAAAAAGAAGAAAAAAAAGGAAAAGGAAAAAAAAAAAGAAAGAAAAAAAAAAAAAAAGACAAAAAGAAAGAAAAAAAAAAAAAAAAAAAAAAAAAAAAAAAAAAGGAAGAAAAAAAGAAAGAAAAAAATAAAAGAAAAAAAAAAAAAAAAAAAAAAAAAAAAAAAAAAAAGGAAGAAAAAAAAGAAAGTAAAAAGGAGGAATGAACGAAAGAAAAAAAAAGAAAAAAAAAAGGAAAAAAAAAAAAAAAAGAAAAAAGAAAGAATAAAAGAAAGAAAAAAAAAAAAGAAAAAAGAAAAAAAAAAAAAAAAAAAAAAAGAAAAAAGAAAGAAAAAAGGAAGAAAAAAAGAAAGTAAAAAAGGAGAAAAAAAGAAAGAAAAATAAAGAAAAAAAGAAGAAAAAAAAAAAAAAAAAAAGGAAGAAAAAAAGAGAAAAAAGGAAGACGGCACAGTTACAGGGTTAGGAGGGTCCTGGGCATAGGAGCTTGCAATCTAAAGGGTGATACCTTGACCCAGTGGTCGGCAAGCCGCGGCTCGCGAGCCACATGCGGCTCTTTACCCACTCTAATGCGGCTCTTCTGTGCGCCCGCTCCCCTCCCTCCTCTCGGTCGGCCGCTCCCCTGCCTCCTTCCTCTCGGTCGGCCGCCCCAAAAATCCGCGCGGACCTTTTAATCCGGCCCGCGGATGTGGCTGTCAGGATGTGTGTAGGCGGGGCGGGGCAGCGTGACGAAACGGAAGGGGAGCTAGGCTCCTCTCACAGTCCGCCCTGAAGACCCGAACGGCGCGGGAAGACAGCGAGAGGAACGCGCGGATCAAAGGTAAGTGAATTGACGCGGGGGACTTGGCTTACTAGAAGGGGGGGGAATAGTACTGTGGGGGATGAATTACTATATGAGGGGTGAAATACTATATGAGGGGTGAAATACTATATGAGGGGTGAATTACTATATGAGGGGTGAATTACTATATGAGGGGTGAATTACTATATGAGGGGTGAAATACTATATGAGGGATGAAATACTATATGAGGGATGAAATACTATATGAGGGATGAATTACTATATGAGGGATGAAATACTATATGAGGGATGAAATACTATATGAGGGATGAATTACTATATGAGGGATGAAATACTATATATGAGGGATGAATTACTATATGAGGGATGAAATACTATACGAGGGATGAAATACTATATGGGGGATGAAATACTATATGGGGGATGAATTACTATGGGGGATGAATTACTATGGGGGATGAATGGGGATGAGGGGGGAGAAATGTGACACGAGGGGGTGAAATGTGACATGAGGGGAGAAGTGTGACATGGAGGGGCAGAAATGTGACATGAGGGGAGAAATGTGACATTGTGGGATTGACATAAAAAGGGTTGATGTGAAAAGGGGGGTGTGGGACATAAAATTGCGGAATATTGTAATCTAGGAGCCAACAAAATAAGTTAGTGGCCAGGTTCTGAGGTCAATATATAACAGTACCAGTGAGGACTATTTGAGTGTGTTTTCACATACTTTTATATGTACTTTTTTAGTTGTATCTTGATTTTTATTTCATTTTATGTTGTCATTTTTTACTTTTATTCAACTTTATTCAGAGCCAGTGCAATGTGTGCATGCCTGTTTTATTACTTTTACTTCTTGCCTACTGTTTGGGTGTATCCATCAAGGTGGAGAACCCTGCTTAAAATATCCATGATGAGCCCCACTAATTTTATAATACTATTTACACACACATAAGATGCCATATATGCATCATCCACAGATAAATACCAGTGCGTCATCCACAGATCCCCCATAAACAATGCATCATCCACAGATAAATAACAGTGCATCATCCACAGATCCCCCATAACAGTGCATCATCCACAGATAAATAACAGTGTGTCATCCAATATTACTTCTTTTATGTGATTAAGGATGCCGGTTTGGTGTTGGTGGCTTTATTTTAAAATGAAACATTTTTATAGGTGCCCTGTTTGACATGGCTACAAAGAAAAAAAACGAAAAACGGAAGACGAAAAAAACCGTGAATTTAAAGTGGAATGGACCGAGACTTTCGCGTTTCAGAACGTAAATGGCTTTCCAACCTGTCTTATTTGTAAAGAAAAATTGGCACATAAAAAAAAAATCTAATTTGGAGAGACACTTTACAACAAAACACTTGTCCTTTAGTAATAAATATCCTGTTGGTGATGCAAGGAAGAAAGCAGTTTGAGGAACTTCTGAAGAGTCAAGAAAAATCAAGTTCTGCGTTTAATCAGTGGGTGCAGTCTTCCAACTATGTTAATTTTGCAGTTTTGCGGTTAGTCAAGAGATTGCTAAGAGAGGCAAACCATATACAGATGGCGAATACATAAAACGTTGTTTTATAAGTGCATCAGAAGAGTTATTCAGGGATTTTAAGAACAAAGAAGAAATTCTAAAAAAAATTAAAGAGTTGCCATTGTCTGCTAAAACAGTGAAGGATAGAACAGCCAAAATGTCTGCCAATATAACCAACCAACAAGTTGATGATCTTAAAGTGGTTTCAGCTTTATCAATAGCAGTTGACGAGTCTTGTGACTTAAATGATACAGCTCAAGTTTCACTTTTT